>JAVKPL010000468.1:0-147930 GCA_032173675.1 Gastrolobium villosum
AACACTTGGTAGAATATTATATAAATTTGTGTATATTTTTAATAATTAATAAATAAACTTGTAAACTATTTTTTTTCAAACACTCGCAGAAGTATATATTGTAATATGACATTAAGTATCCTTATTTATAGATGGGTTAATCTACTTTGGTGCCATCTTTATATTATCATTGTTGCAAATTTGAATTGTGTTTGTGAGAGATAAAATATATCAAATGAGTTGTCATTGTATAGATCTCGAAAAATTATGTGGAATCAAAAAAGGAATTACCTCATTCGGATACCCGAGTCAAAAGTTATGCCTTTCAAAGTTTTACGGTTCATAAGTTAACTTTTTTTTTTGCTCCTCAACTCCTATAGATTTGTAAATAGTTTCAATCTGCTATGTATTCGTAATTATTTATTAAAATAGTAATATTTTAATTTTTTTGCCTAGAAAATGATTAATATAATTTTATTAATTAGACAAATGAAGTCTAATTATAATTTTAAGAATTTAAATAATAATTAAGTTAAATGTTGTATATGAAAATAATTAGAAAAGCAAATAAGAAATATTACTTGTAAAAGTAATTAATTATAAAATATAATCTAACTTAGTGAGATATATATTTATTTTAGATGCATGTGTTTTTCATGTAGCTTAAATTATTGATGTAGAGTAAGTTAAGCTATGAAATTTAAGGAAATTTATAGGAGTTTTAGATGAAACAAATGAGTAAGTTAATTATTAATAGTTAAATAAATACCAAGTAATGAAATAAACAATTATGTAGTAGTCTTTTTATAAGAAAATAGACATCCTTTTTTCTCTTGTGTCCGTCGTCTCTTTCATTTCCTCTTCGTGGAGTGCAGCGCACAAAGTGGGTGATGAAAGGGTGGAACTTTACTCCATCAAATACTTGTGTTTAGGTCTTACATCCTTCATGAAAGTTGTAGGGTAGGATCTTAGAAAAAAAGAATCAAGTGGTAGAACCAGTAAAAGGAGCTTGGAGTTGAGAGAAATCCTCTCATTTTGTCCAGTACCCCAAAGCTGTCAAGTGAGTTTGGAGGGAGTTTTTGTTTGCCTACTTGTTGGAGAATAATCTCTAGCATCTTGTGAAGTGATTAAGGTAAGGAAACATCATCTTGTGGGCTGTTTATATGAGCTGGAAATATAGGTTTTCATATTCTTTCTTTAAAATTTCTTGAAGCCTATGTGATGTTATATGTTGGGGTTTTCTATAAATTATGTTGGTTGGTTGATTGTTGTTGAAATATCACCATGAAATAGGTTAAAATCTGAAAATGGGGTGGTCTATGACACCATATATGATTCAGCCCTTATGTCTTTAATTATGTATATCAAGTGTTTGATGTATTGCCTAAGTGGAATCATGAAATTGGAATGATTTTATTAGGATTTGAGGGAAGAAAATGGTAACTAGTTTATAAGAAAATTGATGAACCTTTGGTTGAATGATTGAAATCTCAAAAGGGATGAGTTTAATGAACCCTATATGGTTCAAATTTTGTGTGTAAGAATATGCACACCTAGTGTTTGATAATATGTCTAAATGAAATAAAAGATAGTATATGCATTGATGAAGGTTCAAGTGATAAAATAGTTAAAGGATGTGTTTAATCAAGTTTGTATGTGGAAATAAAATAGATAAAGGATGTTTTTAATCAAGTTTGTATGTGGAAATATAAGTGTAATATGATTTAGAGTAGGTTTGTAAAAAGAATGAAGTATAGGAATTTCAAAAGAACCTTATGGACCTTTTAGGATCAACATAGGGGCTGTTATATTAAAAAATTCATATCTGACGCTACAGGACTCCAAATGGAGTGTGGTTTGCGCCAAATTAAAGCCCTAAGTGTCTACTATAACATTTCAAAAATTCAAGGGAATCGGAGTTAAGATGAAATTTTCGTGATTAAAATGGAACAAGATGTTGATGCTGTAGAAAGTGTGTGTATTTGGCCCTTTAAAAATAATTGTGAAATTTCATGTGTTGCTTGAATTTTTAAGTGATTGGATATGTCCTCTATGTAGGCATTTCGTTGTGTACCAAGCTGTGGATTAAGCTGCTGCGGAGCTTAGTGGATTAATATTTAAGGTAACCTTTTGGTACTGGGGCTGGTTCCCCTTTTGTGTTCCACCTTGCTAGTTGATGGCAACGGTAGGAAGTGTGTATGAGTAGTGTAGAACAACATGAGCATGCATATGCATTATCACAGTGGGTACTTATGTACCAGATCTCTGGCCAGTAGATATTTTAGCCTTCGGGCAAGTTTCCGGACTGCCACTGGATAGGTCTCCGAGAGGGAGTTCCAGTTGATCCAGGGTCGTGGTGTGTTGTCCGGAGAGGAGCACACTAGGTAATCTCGGGTGTATATGGTTGGAAGGGGTACCTTGGTGGGTTGTTCTCTGAACACGCCAGGGGTAGTACCCATAGGCGTATAGCCGAGGACATGGCGAGGTATTGGTAGCTACCATTCCCGCATGTCGTAGTTGTTTTCTGATATTACCCCCTTTCTCTAAATCCCTTGCTTTATCCCGTTTTATAACAGTGATGTTGTTTTATATTATTGATATACAACGAAGTGAACCATTGGGAGGAGTTTTCTCCAGAACCTCTATGTTACTGAGATATATTCGTATATCTCACCCCGTCTCGGGGCATTTATTTCAGGAGGTAGCAGTGGCACAGGAGTGGCGGGCAAGAGGCCCACAGGAAGATCATGAAGTGTTGTCATTAATTATCCATGATCATGTATATTTTGCTTAAGTGTATCATATTTATCATTCTGAGTTTATGTTGAAAGATGTAAGTGAAAGGCATGAATTGTAATATTTGATATGTAATTGAGAAGTATAGTGGCATAATGATATTAGATTTATGGTTTATGTCATGTTGAGAAATTGCATGTAAGTGGACTTTTGTGATTGAAATGAGTTAAAGATTTAAAGTGAACTGTTTATGTATTAAGTATAAACTGGATTGGGTTGTAAGAGCCCCAAGGCGTTGTTGGTCCTTGTGTGTGCCACCCATTGGATTTTGCTGGATTTCAGGTATAATTGTAGTGTTAAACAACTTATGCAAAATTGGGGATTTTAGGAAATACAAAGGAAACTTTGGCGAATTTTCTGTAGAATTGACAGTTTTTGGGTGAACTTCGGGAGAGCATATCTCTCTCCATAGTGGTCCGATTGGGACGTGCCATACGCCATTTTGAAGCTAAAGATGTCCCCTACGTTGTGTCAAAATCCTAGAATCATTGGTGGTGGTCGCAGCCCATGGTGGCTGATGGCACAATCCGCCCTGTTCTGGCCTGTACCTGTGGGCAGATTTGGGTATGTGTTGGGAAATTAATTCCCGCTTCGTTACTTGGTCAAATTAAGCATACAATATATCAAATCGAAGTTTGAGGTGTCTAGTTTATGGTGTGAAAATTTGAGAGGCAGTGGTCTGGTGGTTAGGTGCAGAATATTCGGTGAGTATTGGAGGTTTTGGGCTGTTTTGGAGTTGGTGGGCAATGTTGTCTGTCCAACTTCAATCGGCGATAACCGGAGCTAATGAGCTCGGAATCGAGTGTGTGATAGCTTGTTAGAAAGGTAATTGAATAAGGAAAAAGGATAACATGAAGTCTAGGTTTGGATTTTTGTTTTGTGTTCGCAGAAAAATTAATTAGTGAATCTTGTTAATTTGGTAAAAACGTAAAAGTGAGGAATTGGCTAAGTGGGTTTATGGGAACCCCTTAGTTTCTTATATGTAGTAAAGTAAAGTGTATAAATAATTTAAGTAAGTCTTCCGCTAGTGTTTCAGTTACGATCACAACTTTTAATTATTACGCTTTTTATATTTTAACTGTTCGCGTAATAATCGGAAAAAGTTTATTCGCATTTTTATTAAATGAATTGCTGTGATTGTAACTGCGCTTAATATCATAATTAATGTTAACAATACCGGTACGTAACGGGCTGTTACCCATGTTGCATTTAAATAAAAAAAATTGTGGCAGAGAATTAGGAATTTCGATTTTCTTGAAAAATAGATACATGGAAATGAGGATATAATTAAGTATATAAGTGAATTGTGTAGGAACTAAATACATTGGGAAAAAAAGGTTACTACTTACTAGCATACTCTTTAACATTATTATTGAGTAAAATCTCATACTTACTCTATTAATGTAGAGTGGATATTATTTTATTGAAAGCTAGCTTTTTTTTCTTTTTTTCTTTTTTAAACTTTCATTCCTCAACCCAATTAAGGTGAATACATCTGATTTATTACACTGTATAGTCATATATATCAGAAAGTTACATAAGGATCCCCACTAAGCAGTACCATGCAAAGTTACAACAATATGGGAAGCAAGAGACTTCCACAAAAAATTTCTATGCTAAACTCCAATGGTGTCATGTCTTCATGGTCAAAACCAAAGTCCAAGTCCATGTCTTAGTCCAAGTCCATGTCTTCATGGTCAGAACCAAAGTCCAATTCCATGTCGTCATGGTCCAAGTCCATGTTTTCATCGTCAGAAACAAAGTCCAAGTCCATGTTTTCATCATCAGAACCAAAGTCCAAGTCCATGTCATCATTTAAGATTGGTAATCCATGTGAACCTTGTTGATTACTATAAACTATGGGTGCTTGGAATTGAAGTTGACCATTGGTTGAGTTGCTTAAGTTCTGTGCATGACCCAATTGAAGAGTTGTAGAAGAAGGCAACTCTGGCACATTCAGAGCAGCAGGAGTGTCCAATCTACTATTCATCCCACTGGGTGAAGAGGATCTAAAAGGACTGACATTATTAACTTGATGGGTTGCCTTAGAGGTGACTCTTTTCAGACGAAGTCTATATTTCTGCAACAATTGCAAAAACCAATAAAGTTCTATAAATGAAAAACTTTGGTTTTATGAAATTAAAGCAGAAAGGAAAAGAAAAAAATACCTGCAGATGGCTGGCCACATGCGCTCTAGTAAGATATTTCTCAGTCTTCATCGATTGAAGAATTTTTTTAGGTACAAAATCTGCAATCAAAATAAGATACAATGTGTCAAACTTAAATCCTGCCATGACATCTGCATTTGATTGCTATCTCTACTCAAATATATAATAAAAGTATTGCTAAAATAAACCAGAAACATCAATTGATTGACCAATTGTAGCAATTAATAACAATTGCTTTGCATTGTAGAGAAAGAACGAATAACTTACCGTCAACACCTAAGTCATTAACAGCAGCCACAAAACCGATGTAGCTCTTCCGTCTAAACAACCTGATCTGGTTCTTCATAACCTTCATCCTCTTCGTAAAGAACAACAGAAGGTGAGTTAAAAAAATAAATAAAAGATTTTTTACATAAAAAATCAAACTGAAAAAAGCTGACAGAAAGAACTGAAAACATAGAAAAAAATCTGTTATTATTCCAATCGAAGACCAACATCTAATATTGCCACACACAAAATGAATGAATGAAAGAAAGAATCACAGATATTTTTAAAGAATATCTTGGAAAAATATTTAAATGTTGTTAAATTAAACATCTTGGAAAAATATCTGTTTTGCAATCAATTCTCTCAAAAATCTAAGTGGGGTAAACGTACCTAAATAGTTTTGTTGAATCTAATTTTTTTTTTATAAACCATGTGTATTTTTTTTATAGGAGGCAATTATGTTTGAGTGGAGAATTAGCTCTTCCAAAATAGATTTTTTGTATTCACAAGGACGTAAACTCAAAATCTTCCTAAAAGGAATCAAGCATATACCACTTGAACCAACTATCTTTAGTCCTTCAAAAATCCTTTGGACTTTGAAGTGTGAGCAACCAAATTTCCAAAAATTTCAAATAATTGGGTAAAGACACATAACTATTTGTTTATCCAAAAAAAAAATGACACATAACGATTTTATTTAATCTGACAATACCAATTGATAGTCTTTTCCAAGTAAAAATTGCTACCAAAACCAAAATCTTCTCTGCAAGTTCTACTAATTTCTACATATTTATAAGTTTAATTTTGCACACATATATTTGACAGATAAAATTAACAAAAAAAATGTTATGGACCTGTACGAAAGGCCCATATAATCAGCCCACTTGGACAACCCGGCGAAAAGCCCATATAATCTGCCCATTTGGACAACCCGGTGACATTCAACCCGGCTACAGATAACCCCAAGGTAACGAAACGGATTGCATTTAAGACGTGTAACGCACAACACGTTACCAAACGGTAACGGCCGACCAGCTGTAATGACCACCGCGCCATGACAGCTCAGATCCACGTGCGAACCTCGTACATTAGCCCCTATAAATGAAAGGGCGATTTGACGGTAAAGGGACACTCAATTTCGACTCACAATCATCACTATACTATGACCACAATCACACATTTTACTTAGTATTCAACGATCAAGCTAGGTTTAAGGATATCTTTACAATAGATATTCCTGAACAAAAGCAATACGGTCTAGATTAATTCGTCAGCCTAGTTGGGCTAAACATTCCTGTCTCTAAGACAGAACAAAAACATAATTAGAGATGGCGCAAACAATAACAATAATGCTTCGTGGCACATAGTCATACCTTCGTTACTGCAATACGAGAATGGGATGACATGTTGATAATGAATATCAATAATAAAGTTATTTCTCTCCTTGCTCCTCCTTTCAGCGTTTTGTCGGAACTATGCGTGATTCAACGTATGTCCAATGGAAACAAGTAGATTAATTTATATGAAAATCGATCCTCATGTGATGGTTAAATATAGGGGTGTAAATGGGCCAGGCCGGCCTACCGGTGCCTACGGCCTGGCCTATGAAAAGCTTGGCCCGGCCCGCCATAAATGAAAAATAATGTAACACTATCTCACATAATTTTTTTTTTTTTTTTTTTAAAAAAACACAACATCTTTTATAAAATAGAAACAATCAACATTGATATACAATATCCTGCAAATTAAATCTTAAATTAAACGTATCAAACTATATTAAGGAACGACAATAAATAAATCTATATAATAGAATTAATAACGCCGCCCCCGGGAAACAAAAACAGAAACAAAAACAATTTTGTATTTTTTAGAATAATTAATGAAATAGATGTTTTTTTGTGTTTTAAAAGTTAATAGTCAAAATACAAAACAAAAACAATTTACAGGTGTGTATTGGATTTGATTTTACAGGACTTTAATGTATTATTTTTGGACAAAAATATCTATTGTTATTCAATTAGGATTTTAAATGATTGAAAAAAAAATCATGTGGTATTTGATTAAGATTTTAAAAGATTATTTTAGAGTCCCTCCAAATCTATTAGTTTTCAATCAAGATTTTAAACAAAAGAAAAAAATCTTAATGTATTATTTTTGGACAAAAATATCTATTGTTATTCAATTAGGATTTTAAAGGATTGAGAAAAAAATCATGTGGTATTTGATTAAGATTTTAAAAGATTATTTTAGAGTCCCTCCAAATCTTAGTTTTCAATCAAAATTTTAAACAAAAGAAAAAAATATTAATGTATTATTTTTGGAAAAAAATATCTATTGTTATTCAATTAGGATTTTAAAGGATTGAAAAAAAAATGATGTGGTATTCGATTAAGATTTTAAAAGATTATTTTAGAGTCCCTCCGAATCTATTAATTTTCAATCAGGATTTTAAACAAAAGAAAAAATCTTAATGTATTATTTTTGGACAAAAATAGCTATTGTTATTCAATTAGGATTTTAAAGGATTGAAAAAAAAAATTATGTGGTATTCGATTAAGATTTTGAAAGATTATTTTAGAGTCCCTCCAAATCTATTAGTTTTCAATCAGGATTTTAAACAAAAGAAAAAAATCTTGTGGTATTCAAAAATATGACGATTTTAGTGTATTTTCTATTGATGTGGATTTCGTGAGACTTTTTAGTGAGAAACATAAATAAAATTTCTTTCTCACAATATCACCCTAAACCCTAAGATTTCCTGATATTTCTCTATTGCAGTGTCTTTTTATTCTTTTGGCGGATCAACCCGTTTGAAATCGGGTTCCTCTATGGGAGCTTCATTAACTTAAAAACATATTTTTGAGCGATTTTCATCGAAAAATAACCTACAAACAACAACTTAACAATAAAGGTGGCAATATGGGTTGAACCCGACGGGTCAATCCGCCAAAACGGGGCAGGTTGGGTTATACATCCCAACCAGCCCCACTTAGTTGTGGATTAAAATAGTTTGATGGCGGGTCGGTGCGGGTTGGCCAGCAAGTCATTTTTTTTTAGTTAGCATTTTATTTGTCACTAAGATTTTGTGATATAATTTTTTTTTTATTTTAGTACTCTTTTAGAAGAAATAAAGAAGAAAAACTTAAAATAATTTTGTGATTATATATATATATTTTTTGGGTAAACATTAAGCGATTATATTTTATCCTTTTAAGATTTATTTAAAGTTGTATACTTTGAATAATTTCTTTTTAAATAAATAAATCAATGATTTTTTGGGTACATAATTAAGTCAATAATTAAGGAAGATGAATTTGAAATGATAAAATCAGATATAGAATCAGATGTATTAATTTGCATTTTTATTAACATTTATATATATTTATTTATTTAGAATTAAGAAATCCCTCCTCCTCCTCCTCCTCGATGTAGGGATGATGTAGTGAGAAACAAAGAAGATAAGATGGATTGGATATTTGGATTGGATTGGGCCGAAAACAAAACAAAACAAGGATGGATTGGGCTCATGAAGTGTAGTGCAATCAAGTGTCAAGTGTCAAGTGTGGCCCTGCTTGCAAATTGCAATAACCCAAAACTAAACTGCAATCCGAAACATAACAATAACATGGCATTCTCATTCTCTCATTCTCATTCTCATTTCTCTTCTCCACAAAAGAAAAACCCTAAGCCCCTTCTCTTCTCTTCTCACCCTTCAATCAAATCACAAAAATGGTGGTTACCTTTGGCCAATGCTCAACTCACATTAACAATACTGTTGAAGATCTTGTTCAACAAGCTAAGCTACCAACTACAAGCTGCAGCTCAAATCAACTCAACTCAGAAAGGGTGCTCATGCTCATGCTGATGCTGATGAAGGAAGGTATTATCATCACTTCACTACATTCGCCTCTGCTTTTATTTCACTTCATTTCATTGGTTCTACCATTTCAAAATAGTGTTATTGCATTTTTTTTCAGCGACCATAAAACATGTATTTGTATTTGTATTTGTATTTGTAGCTCAAAGAGGACGCTGAACAGAGGCATGCATTTCTGAGGTAGTCCTCTAGTATGTATTGGATAGGATAAAATGAGACAATAGGATAAGCTAATCATATCCTATTGACCCATCAAACAAGAGATAAAAATAGGATATGATAAGTTATCCTATCCTATCTTCCTTATCAGGTGCGCCAAACAGAGATGGATTGGGCTGATGAAGTGTAGTGCGATAAGTGTCAAGTGTGTCAATTCTGAATCTAATCCTTTTTCGAATCTATTTCTAGCATTCCTTGTCTCAACCGAGTGTATACTCTTAGACTTGACATGGAACTTTTGGATAACACTACATTTACATGTGTAGGTCTAATCTCAAAGGCGTTCTTGTGACAGATTTGACTACATAGTTGTTAAGATCTTTAAATGTTTTAAATGATTGCCTGTGTTGTGTTAGATTCCGCTATGAAATTGTTTAATGCCAGGTTTTTTAGTTGCTTATATTCGTTCCATTGTTACTTGCAATAACATATGGAAAAAGTGTCTATCATTTTGAAGGATGTAAAGTTATATTATTTTAAATGAGTGAAAGAGATAGATAAAGGAGGAGAAAGAGTTGACAAAAAAATATAAAGGTGTGAGTCTCATATCTTTGTGAGAGTCAAATGATATAAATTGTGTCATTTGAAAGAACAGATATTTTTCTATAACATATACATGGAGAAGTTTTTTAGTAGGTACTCTCTATCATAGACACTTATTTAATATTAAACATGTATGAAGATGTATAGCTCATGTTTAGAATTTTGTCAATCTTTAAAAAAATGTTGTTATACATGTCAACAGTTGAATTGAGTGTCTAAGGGATGATGTGATCAACATCTCCTACATATGAATTTATGTACATGTGTGATTTTTCTATTATATTGTAGTTGTTTATATTTCTTAAAAAAAATATTACTTAACTTTATAATGAATTTAATTTTGATTTATTATTAACTTGAAACTTTTTTACACTCATTGCCATTTTTTTAAACCCATTTTACCGTGACACAATTCGAAGACTGGGATATTATAATTTCGTTGAACTTTTGTTGACTATCGTCTAATTTAGATTCATAAGTAACATAATTTTTGTTTACACTGGGATACTGTGATTTGATAATTCGTTTTATTATATTACACATACGTCAAGACCACCACATAATCGGAATAGTGACTAAAATGTCACTATTCAGTAATTTTTTTATTTAAATGCCACGCGAACAGTGTTATTTCTCAATATGTCATCCGGGCAAGTTCTCCCAATATGTCACGCGGACAAGGTCGCTACAGTGCCCAATGAACTTGGTTTGCTGACATGACACATTTTTTGTGGACAACAAGTTCACTACTCCTAGTAGCGACTTATTAAGGAAAATGACAATTTAATTAACATGCCAATCAAAATTAATGTGACAATTAACAATCACAATTAGCGAACAAATATGATTAACTTTTGATTGTACCAATCACAATTAATGTACCAATCACAATTAATGTACCAATCACTTCGGAGGGCCATAACTTTTGATTCGGATATCGAAATCAGATATTTTTTATTTTATTTCATATAACTTTTCGAGATCTACCCAATGACACATTATTTGACATATTTTACGTCTCACAAAAATCGTTCGAATTTGTAACAATGATATCACAAACAATTAATGTAATGATCAAAATTAATTGCGATTGATACATTAATTGTGATTGGTGATCTATACATTAATTGTGATCAAAATTAATTGTGAATTGTGATTGATATATTAATTGTGATTGGTGATTGGTACACATTAATTGTGATTAATACATTAATCACAATTAATTGTCATTTTCCTTCTTTTTTTGTTTTTTTATTGTGATTGAACATTAATTCTGATCGGGCAATGAGATTGTGCCACCTATCACGCCAAGTTCGCTACCCCTGGTAGCGAACTTCGTCCAGTCAGCTTTTTTTGCAAAAGTGTGCCACGTGTCACGAAATTATTGGCTACCAAGTTCGCTACCAGTCGTAGCACTGTTGTAAAACCCGACCCGGCCGGGTCGACCCAGAACCCGGTCATTGAACCGGGTCAGGTCAAGCATTGGACCGGTCATGCATCGACCCGGTCAAACCCGGCCAAACCCGGTGACCCGTTGACCCAGTCGGGTCATGCATTTAAAAAAAAAAACCAAAATTATTTCATCTTATCAGAAAAAATGTAGATCTCATTGTAAAAGCTTTTTATAATTTTATTTGATAGTATACTTTTCTACAATGACCTCAAATTTTAATTTCCAATACTGAAGCAATTTGCGGAAATAAATTAAGAGAATGTGACATGATATTTTAATGTATTTGACTTTAAAAAATATGAGTTCAATATCATTGAGAGGTATGTTTATGGGATTCTGAGTAGCAATTTAAATTGACGTTAGTAATAACGTGCATTTTTATTTATTTATGTTTCATGCTTTTTTGAGCTTATTTAGTGAATCTTATTTAATTCATTTTAGATATGAAAATATAATTGAATTTATATGTTCATATCTATATATTTTTTAAATATATCTATATGTATCCGGGTCAATCGGTCCGACCACTGACCCAGTAACCCAATACCCGGACCGGGTCGATGCCCGGGTCGGGTTTAATAACACTGAGTCGTAGCAAATTTGGACACGTGACAGTCAACTTTTCCTGCCAAAATGTGCCACGTGTAACGAAATCATTGGCAACCAAGTTCGTTGGGCACTGTAGCAAACTTGCCCGCGTGGTATATTGGAAAATTACACTGTTAGCGTGGCATTTAAGGAAATAAGTTGTGGAACAGTAACACTTTGGTCACTGTTCCCACATAATCCTTGAGTTGCCAATACTTTCATGAAAGAAGGGTATACCAAGCCTTTGACTGATGATTATCTTAAATGGGAAATGCATTAATATTGTGATTTAATAAAATTCATTAGCATTTTATGACAGTATTTAAATATATATTTTTTTTGTTGGTATAAGACAGTATTTAAATTTTGTTAAGAGCATGTTTGGATTTTTATTTTTTAAGTTAGAAGATACTTATAAGCTAAAGTTAAAAAAAAAAGAGCTTAAAAAAAAGCTAAAACCTTTTTGGTAAATACATAAATTTTTTAGCTTAAAGCACATATTTCAAGAAAATCATTTATCTGTATTTCTATAGCTTATCATTATAAAAAAAAGCATATAATTCAAAAAAGGAGATAAGAGTTTAAAAAAAGTTCCTCCTAGCAACTTTTAACTTTTTTCTTCATTATTAAAAAAAGAGCATTTTACCAAAAAAAATAAGAAGAACTTTTCATTATGAGAGCTTTTATCAAAATCTATTTGGCCTTAGTTATACTTATAAGTAATTTCTAACTAAAAAAAGAAAGGATTGAAACAGACACTAAATATAATGAACAATATATCTTACTCTGTCTATGGACATCCACAGAAAAAAAATGTTTACATAATATAATATTCACTGATTATTTAATGATTTTAACAACTTACATGTTTTATATTAGAGGAGAGATATTCTCACTACTAAAATTCTCTTCTACCAACTTACTACCTATCTAATCACCGAGCCAGAATGTAGTGCTCCGGGAGCACTTTTGATGGGGTGGGCCGGAAGAGAGAGAAAGAAATAAAAAATTGGAGAGAGAAAAAAGAAAAAAGAGAAAAATAAATATTTAATACAGGTGTCGAATGTCTATAGGAAGGACCACAAAGGTCCCGGACCATAGTAAATTTTTCCCTAGTCACCATTAGATTAACATTTTCTCTCTCTCCAAAAACTTTTTAACATTCTCTCTCAATGATCCAATGGTGATGTGATGGGTAGTAAGAATTTTTGGTAGTTAGAATATCCCCACTCTTTATATTAACTGCACATAAATTAAATTCCAAAATATATAGGTATCAGATTGGTAGAAGCGAAAGTTTTTTTTACAAGGGAAATATTTACTAGAGAAATAGTAGGAAAGTAAATTTGATAGAAAAGTTTAAGAAAAGATGTTTGGTTTATCGAAATATTACCGGGAAAATTTTTGCAACAGTATTATTGTGAAACATTTTTCATTACACTATTTTTCACTTAGTTATCCATATATAAAATACCATGTCTGAGAGTGTATTTTGGAACAGTATTATTGCGCCAAAAATCAACACAAACCACCTTTCCTATCCTTCCAAATCGTCTAGTATTTTTTTTCAATAGCTTATAACAAACGTGATATACAACAATGCCGCACCCACACTTTCCCATCAAACCAAAAATAAAAACTATACCAAACATACCCTATAATGCTTAGTTTTGGAATTTCACCCTCGAGACTTCTATTTTTCTCATTTTCATTTTTATTTTGTTCTTTGATTCCTTCTATTTCAGGTTCGGCAGTTATCCACCTCCACAAATAAATAATCCTTTTATAACTTTTTATGGTCAAGTGCCCTTATAATATTTAATTACAAACCATATATAATTATTAATTTAAAAATTTATCAACCTCCAAAATTTCTTCGTTAAATATCATCATTAGATTGCCATCGGATTTATTTAAGTGTCTACAGGAATAAAATAGCTTTTATTCATAACACAGAAAAAAATTGCATCAATTTGTATAAATTGCCATGTCTCATCAATTAGAAGACGGGAAAAATAAATAATGTAGTTTATCAATTCGTAAATGATGAATCATGATAGCATAAAATTAAGTACAAAGTTTAAATCAAATTACACGCATTATGGACAACATATTTGGAGTCTACAATTCATAAGTGGCAAAAAAATTCATTTAAACTAAAATTTGCCCAATTTAGAAATTTCAATTCACGTTAAACTCATTGCCAGTTATGTATGGAGCTAACCTTAATTTTCATTCTGAAAACATAGATCAATACAAAATTGTTTTATAGATAAACCATTACAAATTAAGAAATACATCAAGAAAGCATCACCCTGACTCACTACGGTAACCAAATACACAGAAAATTGCAATGCACATGCTACATTTGGTGGTGCTATATTTTGGCTCCTAATGTTGAGGGTATCAATACATGCATTATGAGCCGCCAAATACCTGCAAGGAAAATAGTGGAAAAACAAAAAATAATGATTTCATACATTAAGTTATGACAGTTAAAAAAGAGAGGAGAAAAGAACTATTATATCTAACCAATAATGAAATTGATACTTACAGAATCTAGCATATCATCAGAGAGTTCATTTTTACTTTCTTTAGCGTTAGCAGCTATTGGCTTTGTCTGATTGAAATGACGAATCACTTTTGTCAATTGTCCCGAGTCTTGTTGAACCTTCTGCTTCTGTGAAAGCTGAATGAAATGATATCAGTGTGACTGATTCCTCAATATGCACAATACGCATTCAAATTTGAAAAATGCAGATGAAAAGAAATAGCTTAATGTATCATTAAACTTTCTCATTACTATATTTAGGAAGCATGTTATATAAATAAGTCAGTATGATAAAAGCATAAGCAAAAGAACACCACATAATCATCAAAGAAAATGCAAGATAAATCACAAAACCTTCCACAAATAATCCAAAATGGCTACATAAATAATCCAAAACAAGTTCTTCCATTACATAAGACAATCATAGCTACGTAGCTTGCCAGTCTACCCTAGTTTTAAGGAGTTAAAAATAGTGTAAGCAAGAAAAAGTTATGCAAGTCAAAATGATTAGCCCATGCAGTGGACGACAGATTAAAATGGGGCAGAAATTCAAAATACACAATTTCTGTGGATTGTGAGGAAATGACAGATCTAACAAGTATAGCCTCAAACAACATCAAGGAGCAAAATAATAAGTTGTAGTCTTTCAAATAAGGAGTAAACTAAAATTATTAAAAACAAATACCAGTTCTGAGCTTCCCAAATCCCAGAACTATTTTGTCTTGCAAGTCACAAAAGAGCTTCTAAAATCGCAGCAAACTGCAAAGCCAATATTATTAATTTAATTTATTCTTGTTCTAAAAGTTGAAATTATTTAATTTATCCACAATTCTCATTGTTAGGTTTGGGTCCCAAAAGAGGGTTGGATTCAAAGCCTCACAAACAGAAAATAGTCTGAGAGTCTCAATTAGTTGCCAAAATAAAATTGATAATATATGTTGCCCTGTTGTTCTAGAACAGAGAAAGAATAGATCCACCTCACCAACATTTCAGAGAAAGAAAACTTGTATGGGTTAATCTCAGCAAATAACATAAAAAGTTACTATTATGCTTATTTGATATCGCCAAATAACAGAAAAAAGTTACAAAATCTTGTACCAACCAAGGAAAACACAGGAAAAAGCAAACAATGGAGTCCTTAAGGGAGGAATGGATGGCAAAAGCAATTTTTAGTGAAGGAAGTATTCAATAATAAAAGAAGTAGCATTATAGCATACAGTCGGTCTAAGCGTCCATGTGCTGCACAAGCATGTAGCAAGCAGATGTAGGTTTGTAAATTTCGTTTTACTTCCATGTGCTTCATCTCCTCCAAAATCTTCATTTCAAAGGAAAACAAACAAAATATTTTACATCTAAAGAGAAGGAAGCAATAAACACTTCCAATGCAGTAGAATTTTTAAAACATCTCTGCAAGTAGAGGGTGATAGGTACCTGAATAGCTTGATCAGAGTTCTGGCATTTCCCACAAGTTGAAATCAGAAAGTTGTATAAAGTTACCTATGTCATCAATATGAAATTAGTCCCTAATCTAGAAACATAAAAACTGGAAAGTGGCATGCACTCTATATGAGAAAACAATTAGAACAATGATTCTGCTCTTGCAAGTGGCATTAACTTCACAACGGGTTAAAAACCAACAGCCACTGTGATCCAGCCATCCATACACCCAATCACCGTTTCATATATTGTAAATTACAAACTAGCCTGCATCTAGTTTCAGCCAACTCAACCCACATTTTTCTGACCTGAAGCCAAGAAACAAAAATAACCAAACTACCAAATTATCTTCCAACACATGCAAGCATGGAAAGATTCTAAAGAAGAAAATAACCTCTATAAAGAAAATAACCTCTATAACTATAGTTATCACTCAAGGTTATAGCTATTATAACATGGAAAGACAGGAACAAAAAAAAAGGGTTAAACTTAGCACACTGAAGATATAGAACTAAGCCTAAAGTACATTCAAATCAGATTTCAGTTGGGAAGAAACAAGGCAAAAGAAGCAGAACAGGTTCTAAGAACTCCACTTCAAAACACATTATATGTCAGCAACTAACTAAAATTCCAAGCAACCAAATAGGTTTCTGACAGTCATCAACAAAATTCACTAAATAACCACTTAATAGCATCATTCCAAGCCTCCCCAGCACAAACAACATAAATGTAAAATACATACACAAGCAAACTAACGAAGAGAACAAAAGTACATACATCAGGAACCAAACCTATGATTTTCATTTGGTCCATGAAGTAGAAAGCATCTTGCATTCTAGAACCTTTCATGGTTCCAGCAACAAGGGAATGGAAAGTGTCACGGGTTGGCTTCACCCCATCAAGCATCATATCATCGTACACATCCCTCAGCAAGAAATTCCTACCAAACAATCCAATAAACCCAAAAAAAATATTAAAAATAATAATAATAACAATTTTTTTTTTAAAAAAAAGTGGAGATACCTTCTTTGAGCAGCGATAGAACTCAAGACAGTGTTGTATTCAGCGACATTGTTAGCGTAGTTCCTCTTGGAGTACTCTTCGGTTGAAGCAGAGAAGAATCGGAGCCCCGAGACCCGACCCAATGAACCGCCACGGCCTGAAAAACGGGTTCGAGCTGAAAAAAATGAACTTGATTGTTAAATTCTGAAATAAGTGTTTCTGTGTGGAAATAATGATGATGAAGAAGAAGAAGTACCAATGAGAGATTGAATGAACTTCATGATAGTAGAACCAATTCAGAACACGACAGTTCCTTTCTCTCTCCCTTTGTTTTCTCGTAAAACCCTTCGACTTGTTACTTTGTTCTTTTTGTTTGGGCTCTGGTTTGTTAAGTTTGGGCCTGGGCTCATTGCTCTGGACACGTAACCCCAATTCTGGAGCCCATCAAATTGCAGCCCATTTATTTTATTTTATTTTAGTTAGGGTAAAGTGTTTGTCATTTTAAAGGACGTAAAGTTATGTCATTTTAAGAAAGAGAAAGAGATAGGTAAAGGAGGAGAGAGAGTTGACAAAAAAATAAAATAAAGGTGTGGGTCCCATCTCTTTGTGAGAATGAAAGAATATAAGTTGTGTCATTTAGAAGGATAAACACTTTTCCCTTTTAGTTAATTGCAACTCATTTTCATCTTCATTTATATATGGGTAAAGTGTGTGTCATTTAAAAGGATGTAAGGCTGTGTCATTTTAAGAGAGAGAAAGAGATAGATAAAGGAGGAGAGAGAGTTGACAAAAAAATAAAAGTGTGGGTCCCACTTCTTTGTGAGAGTAAAAGGATATAAGTTGTGTCATTTAAAAGGATAAACACTTTTCCCTTTATATATATTGCTTTACCAATTTGGACGCAAGTGTGGTGAAGGCTAAAAGTATTCCCAATAATTAAATGATAATAGCTCAGTTAGTGTATGAGAGCTAAGTAGGTGAGAGATAAATATGTGTTCGATACTCTCTAGTACCATCTTGGGAAGAGATTTAAAGTCTTAATCCGAACGAGATTGTCTACCGTAAAGGATACTAGTAATTTATCCAACCAAAAAGAAAAGATATTCCCATGCTTCTCCAATGATCAACTTTGGGGTGCAAATAGTCAATTTTAACCACTCACTACAACTCTCACTTGTTGTGTAATACAACATTTCTTTGTTCATTTTTTTTACTAGTACAGTATTTTGTTTAGTATTTCTTGGATCCATATAACACCTCACATTTCTAAAACATATGTTAATATATTAAACATGGATTATAGGGAAGGATTAGATAAGTCTTTTATATGGATATTAATAAGTAAATCATGTTGGAAACATGATGTTATAAATAAGAATGCTTTTCATGCCAAGCAAGTCGTTTAATAATTTATGATAAGAATTATATGATTTAATAAGTATATGTTTAATTAGAAAATGATTAATATAATTTTATTAATTAGACAAATGACGTCTAATTATAATTTTAAGAATTTAAATAATAGTGTGGAAAATTTATAGATTTATAGTAGTTGTAAATTATATAAAAGATGTAAGGATGAATCTATATAAAATAAGTTAAGATGTTGTATATGAAAATAATTAGAAAAGCAAATAAGAAATATTACTTGTAAAAGTAATTAATTATAAAATATAATCTAACTTAGTGAGATATATATTTATTTTAGATGCATGTGTTTTTCATGTAGCTTAAATTATTGATGTAGAGTAAGTTAAGCTATGAAATTTAAGGAAATTTATAGGAGTTTTAGATGAAACAAATGAGTAAGTTAATTATTAATAGTTAAATAAATACCAAGTAATGAAATAAACAATTATGTAGTAGTCTTTTTATAAGAAAATAGACATCCCTTTTTCTCTTGTGTCCGTCGTCTCTTTCATTTCCTCTTCGTGGAGTGCAGCGCACAAAGTGGGTGATGAAAGGGTGGAACTTTACTCCATCAAATACTTGTGTTTAGGTCTTACATCCTTCATGAAAGTTGTAGGGTAGGATCTTAGAAAAAAAGAATCAAGTGGTAGAACCATGAAAGGAGCTTGGAGTTGAGAGAAATCCTCTCATTTGTCCAGTACCCCAAAGCTGTCAAGTGAGTTTGGAGGGAGCTTTTGTTTGCCTACTTGGAGAATAATCTCTAGCATCTTGTGAAGTGATTAAGGTAAGGAAACATCATCTTGTGGGATGTTTATATGAGCTGGAAATATAGGTTTTCATATTCTTTCTTTAAAATTTCTTGAAGCCTATGTGATGTTATATGTTGGGGTTTTCTATAAATTATGTTGGTTGGTTGATTGTTGTTGAAATATCACCATGAAATAGGTTAAAATCTGAAAATGGGGTGGTCTATGACACCATATATGATTCAGCCCTTATGTCTTTAATTATGTATATCAAGTGTTTGATGTATTGCCTAAGTGGAATCATGAAATTGGAATGATTTTATTAGGATTTGAGGGAAGAAAATGGTAACTAGTTTATAAGAAAATTGATGAACCTTTGGTTGAATGATTGAAATCTCAAAAGGGATGAGTTTAATGAACCCTATATGGTTCAAATTTTGTGTGTAAGAATATGCACACCTAGTGTTTGATAATATGTCTAAATGAAATAAAAGATAGTATATGCATTGATGAAGGTTCAAGTGATAAAATAGTTAAAGGATGTGTTTAATCAAGTTTGTATGTGGAAATAAAATAGATAAAGGATGTTTTTAATCAAGTTTGTATGTGGAAATATAAGTGTAATATGATTTAGAGTAGGTTTGTAAAAAGAATGAAGTATAGGAATTTCAAAAGAACCTTATGGACCTTTTAGGATCAACATAGGGGCTGTTATATTAAAAAATTCATATCTGACGCTACAGGACTCCAAATGGAGTGTGGTTTGCGCCAAATTAAAGCCCTAAGTGTCTACTATAACATTTCAAAAATTCAAGGGAATCGGAGTTAAGATGAAATGTTGCGGAGCTTAGTGGATTAATATTTAAGGTAACCTCTTGGTACACAACGAAATGCCTACATAGAGGACATATCCAATCACTTAAAATTTCAAGCAACACATGAAATTTCACAATTATTTTTAAAGGGCCAAATACACACACTTTCTACAGCATCAACATCCTGTTCCATTTTAATCACGAAATTTTCATCTTAACTCCGATCCCCTTGAATTTTTGAAATGTTATAGTAGACACTTAGGGCTTTAATTTGGCGCAAACCACACTCCATTTGGAGTCCTGTAGCGTCAGATATGAATTTTTTAATTTAACAGCCCCTATGTTGATCCTAAAACATAAGGTTCTTAATAAGGTCCATAAGGTCCAAAAGGTCCAAAAGGCTTTTAAAATGCTTTTAAAATTCCATAAGGTCCATAAGGTCCAAAAGGCTTTTAAAATTCATATGCCCCTATGGTTCGTAAAAGGATGTTTTTTATTACATATGTCCCTGTGGTTTTTTTTTTTTATAAATCACAGGGGTATATGTGATACAAAAAAACTACAGGGGCATAAGTTATTCTGGAGTAAACCAGGGGCATTGGTGAACTTTTCCCAATAAATGGCAGAGGAAGGCGCAAGAAAACTTAAAGGGAAAGCATTAAACATGACATTACTTTTAATTATCTAAATGGTTTAATTGAGAAGTGTTTTTCATAGAGCCAAAAGGCATCGACTGATCCTTGTAATCCACCCCACTTAGTGGAATAAGGCTTGTTGTCGTTGTTATTGTTCATAACAATCTGAATATTATTTGGCTTTGGTTCATCTATTCATTATTATCTTGAGAGTGACTTTGAAGGAAAAGCAAAATTTAATGAATGAACACACACCCAAAAAAAAAAAATCAACACAACAGTGGAATCACCACACTTTTTGTTAACATTAAATAACCACATATTCTAACAGGATACCCAGTTGGCCACATTCAAAATCTATAAAATTATTTATGAAATATTTGCACTTAAATGTGTTTTCGCACTTGCACTTCCCCACATCAATGTTAAAGGAAGTATCCACTTGGGGTTGTGTCCTCCTGGTTCACTTATCATGTAACAGCCCGTTACGTACCGGTATTGTTAACATTAATTATGATATTAAGCGCAGTTACAATCACAACATTTCATTTATAAAAATGAGAATAAACTTTTTTCGATTATTACGCGAACAGTAAAAGTATAAAAAGCGTAATAATAAAAAGCTGTGACCGTAACTGAAACACTAGCGGAAGACTTTCTTAACTATTTATACACTTTATTTTATTACCTACAAGATACTAAGGGGTTCCCATAAACCCACTTAGCCAATTCCTCACTTTTACGTTTTTACCACTTAACAAGATTTGCCAATCTGTTTTTCTACGAACACAAAATAAAAATACAAACTTAAACTCCAGGTTATCTTTTTTCCTTATTCACTTACCTTTCTATCAAGCTATCACACACTCAATTCCGAGCTCGTGAGCTCCGGTTATCGCCGTTTGAAGTTGGACAAACAACATTGCCTACCAACTCCGAAACAGCCTAAAACGTCCAAACTTCACGGAATAAACTGCACCTAACCACAAGGACACTGCCTCTCAAACTTTTACACCATAAACTAGACACCTCAAACTTCGATTTGATATATCGTGCGCTTAATTTGACTAAGTAACGAAGCGGGAATTAATTTCCCAACACAGACCCGAATCTGCCCACTGGTGCTGGCCAGAACAGGGCAGTGAGTGACAACAGCCCCCATGGGCTGCGCACACCACCAATGAACCTAGGCTTTTGAAACAACGTAGGGGACATCTTAAGCTTCAAAATGGCGTATGGCACGTCCCAATCGGACCACTATGGAGAGAGATACGCTCCTCCAAAGTTCACCCAAAAACTGCCAATTCTACAGAAAATTCGCCAGAGTTTCCTTTGTATTTCCAAGAATCCCCAAATTTTCATAACCTGTTTAACACCACTATTACACCTGAAATCCAGCAAAATCCAATGGGTGGCACACACAAGGTCCAACAACGCCTTGGGGCACTTACAACCCAATCCAGCATACACTTAAAACATAAACAGTTTACTTTCAATTTCATGCATAAAACATAATACGGATAATCATAAACCTATAATAGGCCTAAAGCCCTTCCATCATATTACATACATCCATGGTACATTTACAACACTGGATTACATTTACATTTACAACTTTAACTTCAAACTACAATTATTTACATATTACACTTCACTTGCCAAATAAATTCATAAACTAAAATGACATGATAGCTAAACTCTACACCACTGCTCCACTCGTCCTCATGCGGGCTTCTTGCCCGCTGCTCCATATCCACTGGTACACCCTGAAATAATGCCCCGAGACGGGGTGAGATATACGGATATATCTCAGTAACCAAGAGGTTCTGGAGAAAACTCCGCCCAATGGTTCACTTCGATGTATATCAATAATATAAAAACAACACCACTGTTATAAAACGGGATAAAGCAAGGGATTTAGAGAAAGGGGGAATATATCAGAACAACTACGACATGCGGGATGGTAGCTACCAATACCACGCCATGTCCTCGGCTATACGCCTATGGGTACTACCCCGGGCGTGTTCATAGAACAACCCACCAAGGTACCCCTTCCAACCATATACACCCGAGACAACCTAGTGTGCTCCTATCCGGATAACACACCACGACCCTGGGTCAACTGGAACTCCCTCTCGGAGACCTATCCAGTGGCAGTCCGGAAACACTTGCCCGAAGGCTAAAAATATCTACTGGCCAGAGATCTGGTACATAAGTACCCACTGTGATAATGCACATGCATGCTCATGCTGTTCTACACTACTCATACACACTTCCTACCATTGCCATCAACTAGCAAGGTGGAACACAAAAGGGGAACAAGCCCCAGTACCAAGAGGTTACCTTTCTTTTTCCTTTCACTGAGCTAAACTCCACTTACAGCTTGATTCTCCGGGAACGCCTCAATCCACTTGATCCAGGACCAAGGGCAATCCACTGTTTCACTGTTCCAAGTCTATGTCCACGTACGGCAACCTGTACAACCATGCACAGCCGTCAGTTTCAGTCACAATACGTCAAAACGCAAAAACGTCAAATTTCCTCTCTCCCCCTAAGGTTCGGCCATAATAGGGTTATTTTGGGTTTTATTTTTCTAAATTTTCTTTCTCATTTTATTTCACTTACTTAGGTTACCCAAAGGCTAGTTCAATCGCCGTTTTTCGGTTTTACGACTTTTTCGCAACGTTTTGCGAATTATTACACTTTAGGCACATTTTGCCACTTTCAACACTTATCATTTTTACATTGATTCTTCCACATGCCAATCACCACACAACCCATCTAATGACTTTTCCATCACACAACACAACACCAAAGTGTTCTAAAACATCAATTTGCTCAATTGTACATAAATGGCCTAATCTTGGTTAGTCCAAACCAAGGATTTCCACTCAATTCCTATGGCCCACAACTCACATAATCACTTCCTAACATCATATAATCACACTACAATTCACTATACCACACATTAACACAAAACTCAAAAATTCCATTTCATGCATCAATTTTTTTCTAAGTTAAAAATCCATTTTTTTCGCTTAAAATTTTCATTGCATTTCTAGCATTAATACATCATTCTAAGACATTATCATCTAATAGACATTTTCCATTTGAGCTCTCTAACACCACATATCACAAAATCCCTCTTTAGGGGCAATTATCACAACTCAAAATTTAACCAATGAAATGTTGAAATAACTTACCCAATTGCATGGTATATGGCTCCACCTAAGCATACTCCACCATTGGAGCATTTGAAATCAACATAATCACCCTTTTTTGCATGAAAACCGAAATATAAACAGTGGTGGATCTCCTCACACACTCAATTTCAAGGCTCAATAGTGGTACCAATGGGTTTAGAAGGTGTTTTCCATCAAGATTCAACACAAACTTTGTTGAATTTGGTTGAGTATAGCTTGGTTTATGGCCAAGGAGAAAATTGGCATCAAAAATGGTGAAGGGGCTGTTTGGCCGTGGGAGAGAGAGAAGAAGCACGGGAGAAAATGAAGATGAATAGGAGTTTAAGTGTTTATTTGACTTTAAGTGGGTACCGGATCCCACGTGATTTAAAACTCATCCGAATTTCCCTCCGATCATCACTAAAATTCACAATTTAAAAACCTAATGAGAAATTATAATTTTTCATCTTAACAAAATCCTTTAATTTTACTCTTTCAGATAAAAATTTGGAGCTTTCCGGTTGTTCGGAAAAACACTGCTTTAAGGTACAGCGCGCTCCGTTGACAAACTTCCACAAATTGACTTAAATTCCTCAAATATTATCAGAAATCATATTTCCTATTTCTATGGACCATTTAAAATCAATATTTGAAACCTAGAGCTCAAAATTCCACTGGCACGTTTTACGGTGCAATCTGACTGCGGTATTTTTACCCGCGAAAAACACTATTCACTGATTTTTCTGAAACTTGCCTATCCACTCAATTTTTCGTTCTGAATCCATTTCCAGGCTTATTTTTATCATCTGAGACCTCCTGCTCAATTTTTTACCTTCCTAGGGTTGCGTGTTGGCTAATTACCGTTTTGCCCTTTCTTTGTATTTTGGCCTAATCTTTGGGATTTTCACTAATCCTTCACTTAATTTCTCACTTAACACTTTAATTACTTATTTTAGAATTGTGAGGTGTTATAATCACCCCACCTTTTAGAATTTTGTCCGCAAAATTACATCTTAACGGTCCCGTAACACGGGGTGTAATCGAAAATCTCATTTTTGCGGTATCCATGTTTACTTAGTCCTTTACAAACTTGATAACTTCGGGTATCTGACCCGTTAACTCATTATATCTTTCACTGTTTCCTTAAACTACTGTTGCTTTTTCACTCACTGTAGTTCATCATATACTCATTTTACACTTGTCATTTATGGTGCCACGACCTTCAAGTCGCAACACTTTAAGCTCTTCACGGCTTACTTGTCATTTATGTTACGACCTTCAATTCGCAATACTTTAAGCTCTTCACGGCTTACGGTTACACTTTCACCAATTCATCGGTAATAGACGACCACATTACAATTTGTCTGTCTCACTTCATCTCATTTTCATCTTCATCTGTCTTTCTGACCCAATGTCGTTCCCAAAACTGTCGAGGGGTTTCCATAATAGGCACTAACTGTTTTCATGTATCTTCACACTTTCTTTAGCACTTAACTCTTTTCGCTGTCCTCACTGTTTCAACCATACTCAAACATACTAGTCCTTTCCATTACTGTCACTGCTCTTATGATTTCATTGTTTTCTTAGCTTTCACCGAAGCACATCCTTTCTAGTTTCAAGGGCACTTTGTCGTTTCTTATGATTTCGACTCACATTAATTTCTATACTCATATACCTTATTTTTCCTTGTCACGTGTCTTCACCTCTTCTTAGGTACTCATAACTATATTTTCTCCTTGTGATACGAAACTAACAACCCTCACAACAGTTTATCTCTTCGATTAACCTTTTAAGGTCTTTTAACCACACACACTCCTGAATCTTCCCATCTAGTAATCATATTCATAATTTGCTTTCACTGTTACTCTTTTCGTTAACTGAACCATCTCAATTTTATCAACTCAGTCAGCTCAATTCCATACTCAGACCTCTCACAGTCTAAACACAACACTCATCGATGACCTCCATATCGAGGACTCATGCTTAATATTTTCACCCACTAACTATTTTCAACTTTCATTCCACTTCGATGTTACAACTTAACCTTATGTTCCACTCATTTATACTACTTTCTCATAATCATCATCATTTAATCCTGGATGTCAAACTCAAAACACTATTACTTATAGCTTTACTCACTTCCACTTAACACTTTGGAACAAATCAATTTCCGACCCACTTCACTATTAACTGATGGACTATTCAAAATGCCATATCTCTCATATACAAGTCCTATTCACTAGGAATCCTTGACACCCAACTATCAATTCACTTAAAATTCATTCCATCATTGCTACCACTTCTACAATTTACCACCAGTTGGTATATCAGTTTCTCAGAATATTCAAAATTACCACTAACACTAGTCCATACCTCATTAGTACTTAATCAAAACATCATCAACATTGTGCCTTTTCCACACACTTTCCACCATAAGTGGCATATGCGATTACATACAACATTTCTCAATCTACTTTACCAGCAAAACCAAGCTATTCACTTTTTGGTAATCAATTACAACTATAGTTCCCACCTATGAATACACGTTCGCACTTGACTCTATTTCAATTTATCTTTTCCTTAGGGCTCACACTTTACTGTTTTAACCTGAAATCTTGATCATCACTAGCCTTCCTAGAAGGACACTTACTCATTCTGTCAACTTTAACTCACTTATCATCCCTTTTTGGTCATAAGACGAGGGTTCCAACTAACTTACTACTTCACTTAGAGACAAAATTTATTTCATCAAACTTTCTTTACACCCACAATAGTGCTTCACTATCACACTTCGAAGTTCTTGCACACTAAGCCACAACTCTTATATCCAAACCTGACATACTATTGTCCATTTACAAATATATAACCTCGCATCTTGCGTTAACCATATGGAAAAACTCTCCCAATACAGTGGGTAACAACATTCACAGGTTTAACCCCTCGAGCTCTTGCTGTCCTAAGGGCCCCAGATGCCATGACTCACCGATCAGAGAATCCACCCATATGATCCATGCCGTAAAAACGACTTACTACTAGCTGTCCCTATTCTAAGGCATCCCCCCAAATGTTTCTTCTTTGAGCATTTACATAAATTATCTCCACCATACTAACCGTTACACCAATGTGGAATACTTCCTCGTTTCTCATTACTCATATCAAATACTACTAGTCTCCGGGAACTTAACCCGCACCGAGATAGCTATACACTCCTGGCACATAGGCCCCCACTGAGATCTCCCTACTATCAAATCATATTACATGCACCCAGTGCACAGAGAAATTTATACTCATAATACATCTGTATATAACAGCAAACTGGTACACCGTGCACTCCCGATCACACATGAACCCAGTCCATTTGGTGTCTGTATCACCTCTGTATATAACATCAAAACTGTTCTGTATTACCACATGGGCTGCCCCCATACTCTTAGTCGTAGTGGTATAATATACACCTGTTACATATAAGTTAATTCATCTTACTCTCTCGTGTCATTCTTCTCACTGGTAGTTTACTTTCGTTTCGGTTACCCCTCTGACCTGGTTTATAACATAATCATGGTTATAATAATCCACATTCTCTTCGTAATTTCGTACACATCTTCTAACTCGTAATAGTTCCTTCTGTCTTGTTACCGTTCAGTCCGTAGTCCATTATCTCTTCCTTGCTTATTCTTCTCACAGATTGTTTACTCTTTTACTTTGACTAATCACTTGCCATGGTTCATAACATAATCCCTAATCCATAATTGCTAAATTTTCTCAAAGTTCTGTACACATCTCAATTTCTCAGTATAAGTTTCACATTTCCCATCACACAGGGATCTTCCAATCATTTCCGTCGAATCACAGATAACTACTTCACCTCAATCCTTGCACTGAATTTATACCTCAGTTCACTAACAAATCTTATCATTTTCATCTTGAATTACACATTAACTCTCTTGCTGACCACAATATTCCACACTCTCTGCACACTTTACACATCAGTTCTTTCATTAACCTCTTACTTTCGCACTTTATTGTCACTTGGTTCGTATACTAATCACTTGATTTCACATTAAGCTTTACATTCATTCATTCACTAATCATACCATCTCACCTTATTGTTATACAACAATAACTCACAACTTATGCCACCGTTCTAGTCCATTGCCCGTCACGGCTCACATAACATATGCTCAATACTGTAGAGCAACTCATCAATTTTCCTGATCACTTCCACCCTTGGTGGTTGTAAAATATCCCTTTACCTTGAAAATACCTCTACTCTGTCTGTCGCTCCGTATCAAATACCAATATTTTCATAAGCGCACTACTCTTAGTAGTACTTATACATATACCATAAGATCATAATTTCTTTACAATTCTCATTACTTTCGTACAATGACTGTACATCTCAACCATCCTGTTCCTTTATCACTGATACGCCTGCCAATCTGAGTCGACCTCCACTAACTGCAATAGTGTCTTCATGGTACATAGATCTTGTGTCATCCATGGCAATTCCTTCACTTTTCCTCATACATATTACACATAATAATATACTCATCCTTAGTTCACCTCACTTGTGTTTAGTCAACACTACCTCTTTATGGAATTTACTCCCATATTTCAATATCTCTCACATTACCAATCTACCAGCATCATACTTTCAAGTGGTCAAATCTCGTAGGATTACTCATCGAATATTCTATTTGCTTCTCTGCTTGGACCATCCCAATTCATTCAAGTGCACCGCACTTGTCCTGGTCTCATAACTGCTAATCAAACATGACGTGTTTAACTCACGCATACGAATATCTGTTCCCTTTTCTCAATAATTCTTCAGGTTCAAAACCTCTCGCCTTGATGAAGTCTATTCACCAAGACCACTTGTACATAACTGTCTTACTATACTACACATATACTTGGAATTTCACCAATCTCATAAGCTCATCTCTGTTATATGTTTATCTTTCATAGTACTGCAAAGTTCGTCTATGCTCATATTGTACATATCATAAATTGTACACCACTGTTGCTTATAATACACTTTTCTCTTGACTTTCATCGAAGTCAGATATAATATTTATGTCTGTTCTTTTATGCCTTCTAATATTCATACTTGACTTACTGCCATCCTTTGTCCATGGAGCAGTTAACACTGCAGCCACAACATCAGGCTAAAGACTCACACTCGGTGCTTCAAGGTTACTACGCAGGCTTCTTACGATGACCACAGATGTAACACAAAGGAATGGGTTGATCAGACCCACACTAAGGAATTACATATACAGTAATCGATAAGAATCTACATACAACTATGTAGCACATAACACATCTATATATATTATCAGAGTTCCCTAACAAAACTGCTCTGATACCATAAAATGTAACAGCCCGTTACGTACCGGTATTGTTAACATTAATTATGATATTAAGCGCAGTTACAATCACAGCAGTTCATTTATAAAAATGAGAATAAACTTTTTCCGATTATTACGCGAACAGTAAAAGTATAAAAAGCGTAATAATAAAAAGCTGTGACCGTAACTGAAACACTAGCGGAAGACTTTCTTAACTATTTATACACTTTATTTTATTACCTACAAGATACTAAGGGGTTCCCATAAACCCACTTAGCCAATTCCTCACTTTTTACGTTTTTACCACTTAACAGGATTTGCCAATTTGTTTTTCTACGAACACAAAATAAAAATCCAAACTTAAACTCCAGGTTATCTTTTTTCCTTATTCACTTACCTTTCTATCAAGCTATCACACACTGATTCCGAGCTCGTGAGCTCCGGTTATCGCCGTTTGAAGTTGGACAAACAACATTGCCTACCAACTCCAAAACAGCCTAAAACGTCCAAACTTCACGGAATAAACTGCACCTAACCACAAGGACACTGCCTCTCAAACTTTTACACCATAAACTAGACACCTCAAACTTCGATTTGATATATCGTACGCTTAATTTGACCAAGTAACGAAGCGGGAATTAATTTCCCAACACAGACCCGAATCTGCCCACTGGTGCTGGCCAGAACAGGGCAGTGCGTGACAACAGCCCCCATGGGCTGCGCACACCACCAATGAACCTAGGCTTTTGACACAACGTAGGGGACATCTTAAGCTTCAAAATGGCGTATGGCACGTCCCAATCGGACCACTATGGAGAGAGATACGCTCCTCCAAAGTTCACCCAAAAACTGCCAATTCTACAGAAAATTCGCCAGAGTTTCCTTTGTATTTCCAAGAATCCCCAAATTTTCATAACCTGTTTAACACCACTATTACACCTGAAATCCAGCAAAATCCAATGGGTGGCACACACAAGGTCCAACAACGCCTTGGGGCACTTACAACCCAATCCAATATACACTTAAAACATAAACAGTTTACTTTCAATTTCATGCATAAAACATAATACGGATAATCATAAACCTATAATAGGCCTAAAGCCCTTCCATCATATTACATACATCCATGGTACATTTACAACACTGGATTACATTTACATTTACAACTTTAACTTTAAACTACAATTATTTACATATTACACTTCACTTGCCAAATAAATTCATAAACTAAAATGACATGATAGCTAAACTCTACACCACTGCTCCACTCGTCATCATGCGGGCTTCTTGCCCGCTGCTCCATATCCACTGGTACACCCTGAAATAATGCCCCGAGACGGGGTGAGATATACGGATATATCTCAGTAACCAAGAGGTTCTGGAGAAAACTCCGCCCAATGGTTCACTTCGATGTATATCAATAATATAAAAACAACACCACTGTTATAAAACGGGATAAAGCAAGGGATTTAGAGAAAGGGGGAATATATCAGAACAACTACGACATGCGGGATGGTAGCTACCAATACCACGCCATGTCCTCGGCTATACGCCTATGGGTACTACCCCTGGCGTGTTCATAGAACAACCCACCAAGGTACCCCTTCCAACCATATACACCCGAGACAACCTAGTGTGCTCCTATCCGGATAACACACCACGACCCTGGGTCAACTGGAACTCCCTCTCGGAGACCTATCCAGTGGCAGTCCGGAAACACTTGCCCGAAGGCTAAAAATATCTACTGGCCAGAGATCTGGTACATAAGTACCCACTGTGATAATGCACATGCATGCTCATGCTGTTCTACACTACTCATACACACTTCCTACCATTGCCATCAACTAGCAAGGTGGAACACAAAAGGGGAACAAGCCCCAGTACCAAGAGGTTACCTTTCTTTTTCCTTTCACTGAGCTCCGCAGAACTCCACTTACAGCTTGATTCTCCGGGAACGCCTCTATCCACTTGATCCAGGACCAAGGGCAATCCACTGTTTCACTGTTCCAAGTCTATGTCCACGTACGGCAACCTGTACAACCATGCACAGCCGTCAGTTTCAGTCACAATACGTCGAAACGCAAAAACGTCAAATTCCCCTACTCTCCCCCTAAGGTTCGGCCATAATAGGGTTATTTAGGGTTTTATTTTTCTAAATTTTCTTTCTCATTTTATTTCACTTACTTAGGTTACCCAAAGGCTAGTTCAATCGCCGTTTTTCGGTTTTACGACTTTTTCGCAACGTTTTGCGAATTATTACACTTTAGGCACATTTTGCCACTTTCAACACTTATCATTTTTACATTGATTCTTCCACATGCCAATCACCACACAACCCATCTAATGACTTTTCCATCACACAACACAACACCAAAGTGTTCTAAAACATCCATTTGCTCAATTGTACATAAATGGCCTAATCTTGGTTAGTCCAAACCAAGGATTTCCACTCAATTCCTATGGCCCACAACTCACATAATCACTTCCTAACATCATATAATCACACTACAATTCACTATACCACACATTAACACAAAACTCAAAAATTCCATTTCATGCATCAATTTTTTTCTAAGTTAAAAATCCATTTTTTTCGCTTAAAATTTTCATTGCATTTCTAGCATTAATACATCATTCTAAGACATTATCATCTAATAGACATTTTCCATTTGAGCTCTCTAACACCACATATCACAAAATCCCTCTTTAGGGGCAATTATCACAACTCAAAATTTAACCAATGAAATGTTGAAATAACTTACCCAATTGCATGGTATATGGCTCCACCTAAGCATACTCCACCATTGGAGCATTTGAAATCAACATAATCACCCTTTTTTGCATGAAAACCGAAATATAAACAGTGGTGGATCTCCTCCCACACTCAATTTCAAGACTCAATAGTGGTACCAATGGGTTCAGAAGGTGTTTTCCATCAAGATTCAACACAAACTTTGTTGAATTTGGTTGAAAATAGCTTGGTTTATGGCAAGGAGCAAATTGGATCAAAAATGGTGGCACAAAGCTGTTTGGCCGTGGGAGGAAGAAGGAAGCACGGAGCAAAATGAAAAGGAACAGTACCAAGCAAGAGTTTATTTGAATTAAAGTGGGTACCGGATCCCACGTGATTTAAAACTCATCCGAATTTCCCTCCGATCATCACTAAAATTCACAATTTAAAAACCTAATTAGAAATTATAATTTTTCATCTTAACAAAATCCTTTAATTTTACTCTTTCAGATAAAAATTTGGAGCTTTCCGGTTGTTCGGAAAAACACTGCTTTAAGGTACAGCGCGCTCCGTTGACAAACTTCCACAAATTGACTTAAATTCCTCAAATATTATCAGAAATCATATTTCCTATTTCTATGGACCATTTAAAATCAATATTTGAAACCTAGAGCTCAAAATTCCACTGGCACGTTTTACGGTGCAATCTGACTGCGGTATTTTTACCCGCGAAAAACACTATTCACTGATTTTTCTGAAACTTGCCTATCCACTCAATTTCTCGTTCTGAATCCATTTCCAGGCTTATTTTTATCATCTGAGACCTCCTGCTCAATTTTTTACCTTCCTAGGGTTGCGTGTTGACTAATTACCGTTTTGCCCTTTCTTTGTATTTTGGCCTAATCTTTGGGATTTTCACTAATCCTTCACTTAATTTCTCACTTAACACTTTAATTACTTCCTCGAATCTGCAACGTCCTATTATTTTTCAACAATCCAAAAGTCCTCCAAAGTCTTGCCTCACATCTTTCTAACCAAGCTTTTAATAGGCAATACAAAAGTAACGGACAATAAAGGACCATCAATGGTCTTAAAAACTACAAAATGGAAATAACATGCAAACTGAAACATTTGCAATTATTAAAATTCATAAAAGACCTTAAAACTAAAACGTCTGTAACGATACTAATTTATGGTGACTTAATTGCATCATATTTTCCCACATATCAAGTTTAAATTTCAAAATTCAAATCTGAAAAGTGAAATATTTTGTAATAAATATTGAAATCTTTTCCCACTTATCAAATAAAAATCCAAATTTGCAACGTTTCTAAAAATGAAAAAATTAAAGTGGTCCGTATTACATTTAAGTAAATTATTAATCAAATTATCATAATAAATTTGAAGTTTTTATATTTTTAAAATCTTAGGACAGACAATTAATAATTATGTGTAATTTAAAATTTAATTAATTAATATATAATTTGAAAAATAAGATAAATTAGGAATTTTTTTTAAAAAAGGCAATATTTATTTCCTTTTTATCCAAATAGTTTTGTAGATATTTCGTTCTATGGGCATTAAAAAATTATTGCCTTTTTATCTTAAATAATTTTTAAGATTTGGGTATTAATTAATTTATCTTATTTCCATAAACATTTATTGCCTTTTTTAAAAAATTTACTAATTTATCTTATTTTTCAAATTATATATTAATTTATTAAATTTTAAAATTTAAATCCTAAGATTTTAAATTTAAAAAAAAAATAAAAACATCAAATTTATTATGAAATTTGATTAATAATTTTTTATTTTATTTTCTTCCAAAACAATCAATTCATGGGACTTTTTTTTGACGAGTAAGAAAAAAAATATGTTGTTATATTATCATTTTTTAATTTACAAGGATTTTGAAATATAATTCTCGTATATACACTGATATAGAAAAGTGAAAGGCAACATGCCAACATGGAGAATAAAGACACATATATTCAAGTAATAATAATCATCTATCAATTCAATTTCTTCCTTTTCAGCTTCTGCCTTGATTTGGCTTAGTAATGATCATCATCCATCAATTTCTTCCGTTTCAGCTAGGGCTGGCAATACGGGCCAACCCGCCCCGGCCCGGCCCGGCCCACCACTGGCCCGCCTAAAATGGGCTGGCTCGCCCCGACCCGTTTTAACAAAATGGGTTGAATTGAGCAACCCGACCCGTTTTATGAGTGGGTTGGCGGGCTACGGGCCAGCCCGCCTAAAATAAAAAAATAAAAAAATATAAAAATAATATACAAAAAATTAAATTCTGCATAAAAACACATAATTTTTTTTGCATAAAAGCATATAAAAATCTGCATAAAATCCTAATGTGCTTATGAAACCAAGAAGATCAGTGTTTAATAATCTACATATAAATATGCATCTTTCAATCCAGAAATAATAATAAAAATTAAAATCATATCAAGGTAAAACTGAATAACAAAACAAGTAACAAAGTGTTGTATGAGCAGTCCACAACAATTCAGAAAAAGCCACTTGCATGCAGAGAAATCTAGGGCACGAAGTTACATAACAATTGGGTAACCTAAAAAAAAAAGGGGGCTTGGCGGGCTAGCCCGTCCCGTGACGGGGCTAGCCCGTCCCGTGACGGGCCGAGCCCGGGGGGCTGGCGGGTTTGGCGGGGCGGGTTTGGTGGGCTGGTGGGTTGAAAAACTCAACCCAGCCCGCCCTGTTTGGTGGGCGGGGCGGGCCAGCCCGACGGGCTCGGCCCATTTTGCCAGCCCTAGTTTCAGCTTCTGCCTTGATTTGGCTTGGTAATGATCATCCATCAATTTCTTCCTTTTCATCTTCCGCCTAGTAAATAAATAAAAAAACCTTAATATCCACCAAATGAATACAAAACTACAATAAAGAAAAATGTATAGTAAACAAACTAGAAACATCAGCATAGCTCTCTTTGTCAAGCAAAATCAAGCTGTATGTGAAGTCGGGAGCACATGTGAAGACAGGAGCACGTAGATCACTTTTGACCCCAAGATCTCTCATCTCTTGGCTCTTGAGATCATATGAATGCAATGACATTAAATTTGAATCTAAATTAGACCAGAAAAATGGAAGAATTAAAACTTGAGAACTCATATTTTGTCCCCATAGCATTATAATATCTGCCCCAGATAGAGAAAGACTGTAAATTTTACTCCATGACTCTCTCTTCATCCATATATTAGTATTATCTTGAGGGTCGTACTGTATAACCGAGAGGCAACCATCGATCACAGTCATGTTCAGCTTCCAATAGGACCTAGCCAACACTTCTGGAAGCTCCATCTCGCTGAACTTCTCCTCCACCACATTGAACATCACTATGTGGTGATTGTCCGATGTTGTACCGTAGGCAAGCCAATGCACACTGTCCTGGAAAAATAATTGTTGCCAATAATACCTATCCACGTGTTTCCTGAATGGAGTATTATTAAGAACCCTCCAAGCACCTTCGTTGAGCGAATACAACTCCACCTTGCAGTCGTTAGTGTAAGGAATATGTAGCACCTTGAAATCATTCTTCTTTGAATTAAACCCAAATCCAAACTCCAAAACAAGCTCGAAATCTATGTTTGAGTTACACAATGTTTGGGACATTGGGAATCGGATGCTTCTCCGCGTCAGAGGGTTAAAGACGATGAAATTCCTTTTCTCGTAGGAAGTGAGGCAAACGAGGCCGTTGACAGCGCCTACAAACTTGTATTCATCATCTTTAGGAGTTAAAGAAAATGAGGATTCGATCATATTTGAGACGGAGGATAGACAATGATACTGATAATGTGAGGTCTTGATAAGGAAGGGAGGAGTGGAGGAGAGTGAGCGATGTTGATAAGAGTATAAGAAGTGATGACTTTTAATCAATAAGTTCCAAGATTTGCACACAGCCATGCATTTTCCAATGCTTTTAGGCGGTAGGCGATGGAGGATTTGCTCCACTATATCTACCGGAACACCATATCCAGACATATTGTAATTGGTAATGGTAGGGAATAAGTGGGGATGGTGATGGGGAAAGTAGAGTACTCTTCTCTTCTGTGACAAAACAAACCCTAAAAGTATTCTATTGTATATAAAAAGAAAAACTAAAGCCCATAGAACGAAATATCTACAAAACTATTTGGATAAAAATTATTGCCTTTTGTTAAAAATTTCCTAATTTATCTTATTTTTCAAATTATATATTAATTAATTAAATTTTAAATTTTAAATAATTATTAATTGTTTGACCTAAGATTTTAAAAATATAAAAACATCAAATTTATTATGATAATTAGATTAATAATTTACTTAAATGTACTACGGACCACATTAATTTTTTCACTTTTATAAACGTTGCAATTTTGAATTTTTATTTGATAAATAGGAAAAGATTTCAGCATTTATTACAAAATATTTCATTTTTCAGATTTGAATTTTGAAATTTGAACTTGATGTGTGGGAAAATATGATGCAATTAAGTCGCCATAAGTTATTATCGTTACAGACGTTTTAGTTTTAAGGCCTTTTATGAATTTTAATTATTGCAGACGTTTCAGTTTGCAAGTTATTTCCGTTTTGTATTTGTTATTAAGACAATTGATGGTCCTTTATTTCCGTTACTTTTGTATTGCCTATTAAAAGCCGGTTAGAAAGATGTGAGGCAAGACTTTGGAGGACTTTTGGATTGTTGAAAAATAATAGGACGTTGTAGATTCGAGGGCAAATCTTTTTCCCAGCGGGAGAGAATGATGCAAAATTATGGGAAAAATAGGGCTTTCAGGAAAATGCAGAACTTTTCTGCTATATTATCATTCTTCAATAATCAAAAGTCATCAAAAAAAAAAAAATTCCCTCACATATTTCCACCCAGCCTTTTAATAGGCAATACAAAAAGTAACAGACCATAAAGGACCATTAATGGTCTTAAAACTAAAATATCTACAATTTAAAATTCATAAATGGCCTTAAAACTAAAACATCTGTTGAAAAATAATGGAAGACTTTGCAGAGACTTTTGGATTGTTGAAAAATAATAATATAGCATAAAACTTATGCATTTTCCTGAAAGCCTATTTTCCCCATAATTTTGCATCAAAATAGGTCATCATTTATTACAAATATAAAATCACACTACTTTTTCCTAGGAAATTGAGTCTATTAATTTCGCTACATTCAAGAAAAACTATAATAACAATGAAACCACTCTAAAATGTTTCAAATTTAAGAAGTTTCTAAATTCGAAATTTTAATTCTACGACTTCTTGATTCATTGAAATTGGTTAAGTCTATTAATGATATTTATTATTGTACCTAAATTGAGCACTTCAGTTCTCATTTCCAACACATACAATCCATTTATTAAAGAAGCAGTACCATAAACCATATCATTCCATGCCTGGTGTTGGATATATTTAAGCGTGGATGCTTGCAAAAAACCAGATCAAAGTTCCATGCCTGGTTTTGATTTTCCATTTTTTCATGCATGTAATGTTAGCATATAGGTGTCCTAGAGACAATCTTTTGATTAAATAAAGGACACTAGATGTAGAATATAACACCTCAAATATTTAAATGTGTGTTTTAATATTATATTGTGAAAAGAAAGTTGGTGGATTAGTGAAAATCCAAGGATTATGGCCAAAATGGGCAAAAAGGGCAAAATGGTAATTTGCCGACCGTGTGTTATGAGGCAAAAATACTGAGTTAGAGGTTTCAAATGACAAAAGTAATACTGGAAATGGAATCAGGGCGGAAAATTGAGTGAATAGGCAAATTTGGGAAAAATTGATGAATAGTGATTTTTTTAGTGTTAAAATACTGTGATGTGAGTGTACCGATAGGTGTGAAATTTTTGTCAGAATTTTGGAGAAATAAAAATATGTCATGGACTGGAAAAATATGTAGATTAAGAATTTATGATCGGAAATTTTATCGGAGTTAAAGTTAGATCGCGTGTGGGACCCGTGTGACCGAAGTCACTTGGCCCCACCATCTTTTTCTTCTTCTTTCCTTCTCTTTTCTCCCATATATGCGCGCACCTTCCCTGCAAAAGACCAAGAAACACCATTTCCTTCACCATTTCACCATTTCTTCATTTCTTCACCGAATCGCTTGATTTTGGTGTCGAAATCTATTGTAAACAACCTTCCAAAGCCATTGGTAACACTTAGAAGCCTTGAATCCATCTCTTTGGCCGCGTTTTTGGCAAACTCAGATTCGACCCACTTGAGTTTTTGGAGATTTCTTGGAGTTTTGATCTTCAAATGGTTTAGTGAAGCCTTGGTGGTGATCATACAACACATTGTAAGTATATTTGTGGTCTTTTGATGGTTGATTTCATAGATCTATGAATTTGTGTTCAAAGCTTTGATTTTAGATGTGTGATGATAGAGAGCCCAAATGGAAAATGCTATTAGATGAAAAGGCCTTAGAATCATGTTTGTAAGCTAGAAATGCTATGTTAATTTTTGGTGAAAAATATAGGTTTTTAACTTAGAGGAATTTGAGGAATTTTCATGAAAAGTGAGTTTTGGTGTAATTTGGATTTGATGATTGTTGTAGGGTGCCTCACACGGACGGAATTGTGAAAAGTTAAATTGGAGCATACGTTTGGAACGGATTGCTAAGTATTGAGGTAAACTCTTGGAACTTGGGTTTAATCCCTAGTGAGCTCCACCACACCTAGAGGAAGGTTGTGGTTGGATTATGTGGTTATGACATGATGTGATTGTGTGCTTGTATGCATATTGCTTGTATTGTGTGAAAATTGTTTGGTCACTGGCCAGTTGACGTGTGTTGGGTTTGGACATCCGCTGGATCATTTCGATGGCGAAATACCAGTTGGAATGCCATGGGGTCGACTCATGGGAGCGACACCAGGATGAGCCAAACGTGGGACATCCGCCGGATAGGTCTCTGAGGAGTTCCGGTTGGGTTGGCCATGGAGTTTTCTCAACCATGGGAGAAGCTCTAGGATTGTCTCGGGAGTTATATGATGGAGTCCTTGAACACGAATCCATGAGTGGATGTTCTTGGGTTGTCTCCAGTTGGATGGTGATATTGTTTTACTTGCATATTACATGATGTCATATTTGTACATTTTAGTGAGCCATGGAGTGGAGAGAGCCTCTAGCTCCATTGGTTTACTGAGATATATCCGTATATCTCACCCCGTGTTTGGGGGACCACATTTCAGGTCACTATGAGCCGGGAGGAGCTTCGGGCAAGAAGCCCGTATAGTGGACATTGGATTGGCATGCGGTGCATTGGGATTGCATGACATTTTGGAGGAGTTATGGAGTGCACATAGCATACCATTAGTATTTTGGGACTTAGGTCATGAACATATTGCATGATGTTATTTCCATGCTTTTGTTAGTGTTCATGATTATATGCTAAGCCTTGTTTATGGTTTATCATTCATGGCATGGATAACTGTATAATTTGAGTGAGCATGGGACTTGTCCATTGCCACATTCATAGCCTTGAAGTCTTGGTATTCATGTTGTAAAAATGGTCCATATTTGTATGTAAATGGCCATTATTTGAGGACTTTGTAAATGATGCATGTTTTAAGGAAATTGGATGATGGAAGGGCCTAGAGCCTACAATAGGACATGATTATGTGTTATGTGGAGTACCAAGGGGTTAGGGATGGATTACACACCCTTTTTGGGGCTAAAAATGTTGTAATCTGTCATTTTGCTGCATAGTAATCGATTACCCAAGGCATGGTAATCGATTACCATGCAACAGGGGACGAAAAATTAGCTACTGTCTTCACTGGTAATCGATTACTGGCCTTTGGTAATCGATTACCATGTGAGGTAATCGATTACCCAAAGTTGGTAATCGATTACCAGAACAGAGGATTGAGAAAATTGGCTACTGCCTCATTTTTGACAGGTGGTAATCGATTACCATTGAAACCACGCGTAGACAACGTAAAGAACTATAACTTGGTATAATGAGAGAGTAAGATGGTGAGTCTAAATGAATTGAATAAAAAGAAAGAATTATGATGTTAGAAAGTGTATGATTCCGCAAATGGCATTTACAATTATAGTGTGGTTTTAATTGATTACGGAAGATGTATTGATGTAAAAGAAAAGGAATATGTTAAAAGAAAAATTTGCCCGTAATTTAATTAACTTAATCACTGTGATTGTAACTGCGCTTAATATCATAATTAATGTTAACAACACCGGTGTACAACGGGCTGTTACATTTTATGGTATCAGAGCAGTTTTGTTTAGGGAACTCTGATTGTTGTGTATGTTGTATCTTGTGTGCCATAGCTATCTGTGAACTAGTTATGATTAATGTATATGTGATTCCTCAGTGTGGGTCTGATCAACTCATTCCTTTGTGTTACATGTACAGATATCATGAGTAGGGCACGAGGTCGTCGTGGGGCACGTGGTGCAGGTCCTTTGCCACCGGATCCGGTCACTGCAGTCCTGAATGCTCTGCAGGCGGAGACGGCTGCAAATAGAAATATGACTGAGAACCTGATGAAAACTAATCAGGATATGATGCAGGCCTTTATGGCTGAGATGAGGGCGGATAGAGGTCGTCCTAGGAGGGATAATACACCTCCACACACGGCTACGGTGACTCCTACACCGACGCCATCTGTTACTCCTCAACAGGGGGAGAGTGGGGCTAGTCACCACACTGGTGAGGCTAGTCATCATACTACTACTGACCCGAGCTATGTTCCTGATCCGTCATCTGTTGCCCAATCTACTGGGGCTGCTGGGCAGGTGCTTGATAATGATGACGATGAGCGTAGGCTCATATCTTTTAGGAAACATAAGCCACCCGCGTTTCTGGGGTCAAGGGACCCAAAGGAGGTCACTGCTTGGTTGAGGGGAATGGATAAGATTTTCCAGGTGATGAGATGCCAAGATCCACAAAAGTTATTGTACTCGGTCTATATGCTGGAGGGTGATACCCAAGAGTGGTGGGACAATGTGTCTCGCCCATTTGTTATTCAGGGTGAGGTTCTTACTTGGACTATGTTTGAAGGATTATTTCATGAAGAATATTTTCCCCGCGATGTTCGGGAGGCAAAGCAAGGTGAATTTGATAATTTGGTACAGGGAGTTATGACTGTGGATGCCTATGTGGCGAAACTCAATGAACTTGTCAAGTTTGCTAATTATGGGGGCACTCTACCTACTCCTGAGTTCTTGTCAGCTAAATTCCAAAGAGGGCTGAGTGAGAAGATTGCTAAGAGAATGTCAAATACCGCGGTGAGAAACTTTGCTGACTTGGTGACCCAATGCAAGAGGGTCGAGACTGTCTATGGGAGGTATCCAAAATCGGATAAGGTAAAAGAGCAAGAAGTTAAGAGGACACCTGGTCCTTCTGGAAACATTAATAGAGGAGGTTTCAACAATAACAACAGGGGTAGGGGGTTGCATGTGAGGCAGCCTCCTGGTCAGTTCAAGAGGGGTGGAAACACTGGTGGTGGTGGTGCTTCGGACAGATATTTTACCCCACGATGTGGGAAGTGTGGGAAATACCACAAGGGTGTATGTGGTGCTGGTCCGTTGACTTGTTTTAAGTGTGGTCGGAATGGCCACTTTGCTAGAGAGTGTCCGTCTTCTACGGGGCAGGCTGCGAATCTGCAGGCCTTGCCGCCATCTACTACTATTGCTACTCCTATTGCTGTCGTTCCTACTGTGGGACGAGTTTATACTACAAATGCTCAACATACTGAAAAGGCTCCGAATCTGGTTAAAGGTATAATTTTTCTCTCTAATGTTGATTTATCTGTGTTGTTTGATTCGGGAGCAACACATTCATTTGTGGCGGACTATGTGGCTAAGGCGTTGGACTTAAAGGTAACACGGATGGTTCCTCCGATGCGTATTACTACCGCTACAGGAGAGGTTAGTGAATCGTCTTGGATTTGTGAAGATGTGAAGTTCACCTATTTAGGCAGGGGTTACACTATTGATTTAATTATCTTATCCCTGGCCTCTGTCAATTTGATTTTGGGGATGGATTGGTTGTCTCGGAACTGCGCAATGATTGATTGCTGCGGGAAGAGGTTGTTGCTATCTCACGAGAGGCCATCTGTTTGTCCGTCCTTGTATTTGTCTGTCTGTCAAACTGTGAAAGCCTTGAAGGCTGGAGATTTGGGTTATGTCTTGTTGGGCGGATTGGTGGGTGATAAAAAGGAGGAGATTTCTGCTATACCAGTTGTTAATGAGTTTGAGGATGTATTTCTGGATGAGATACCGAAATTTCCGCCTGAGAGAGAGATTGAATTCTCGATTGACTTATTGCCTGGCGTGGGGCCGATCTCTTTGGCTCCATACCGGATGTCGCCACTTGAGTTGGCCGAGTTGAAGAAACACATTGAAGAACTGTCTGCAAAGAATTTTATTAGGCCTAGTGTGTCTCCGTGGGGAGCACCGGTGATATTTGTAAAGAAAAAGGATGGTAGCATGAGATTGTGCACTGACTACCGACAGCTGAATAAAGTGACTATTAAGAACCGGTACCCATTACCGCGTATTGATGATTTATTAGATCAGTTGAGGGGTGCCTGTGTATTTTCAAAGATTGATCTCCGGTCCGGATATCACCAGATTCGGATTAAACCGGAGGATGTACCTAAAACAGCTTTCCGATCCAGATATGGACATTTCGAATATCAAGTGATTCCTTTTGGGCTTACTAATGCCCCAGCGGTGTTTATGGATTATATGAACCACATTTTCAAACCGTTTTTGGACCAGTTTGTAATTGTGTTCATTGATGACATTTTGATCTATTCTAAGAGTAAGGAGGAGCACGTCGACCATTTGAGGACTGTGTTGCAGGTGTTAAAAGATAAGAAGCTTTATGCTAAACCGTCTAAGTGTGAATTCTGGTTGTCTGAGGTGCAATTTTTGGGTCATGTTATTTCTGCAAGCGGTGTTGCAGTGGATCCAAGCAAGATTGAAGCGGTGAGTGACTGGGAACGACCTAAGACTGTGACTGAGATTAGAAGTTTTCTGGGGCTTGCTGGCTATTATCGCCGATTTATACAGGGATTTTCTGCAATGGTTCTACCGTTGACTCGGTTGACACGAAAGGATACTCCTTTTGTGTGGACTCAGGAATGTGAGGATTGTTTTCTGCTACTGAAAGAGAAATTGACCACTGCTCCGGTGTTGACTCTACCTGATCCGGAGGGTGAGTTTGTATTATATTGTGACGCTTCTAAGAAAGGTTTAGGGAGCGTGCTGATGCAGGAAGGAAAAGTGATTGCATATGCGTCTAGGCAGTTAAGGCCACATGAAGAAAATTATCCGACGCACGACTTGGAACTAGCTGCTATTGTGTTTGCCTTAAAAATTTGGAGGCACTTTCTGTATGGGATGAAATTTGCTGTGTTCAGCGACCATAAAAGCTTGAAATATTTGTTTGATCAGAAGGAGCTGAACATGAGACAGCGTAGATGGGTTGAATTTTTGAAAGATTATGACTTTGAGCTGAAATACCACCCGGGAAAGGCTAATGTTGTGGCAGATGCATTGAGTAGGAAGTCTGTTAACTTATCTCATATGATGATGTGGGACAATGAAGTGATTGAGCAATTTCGTGACATGAAAATAACGGATTTCTTTGCAGGAAGAATGTGTGATATGGAGTTGACTCGGATTGAGAACGAGCTGCACGAGAAGATTAAAGAGACTCAGATCCGCAATGAAAGTATAAAATATTTGAAAGGCCAGAGTGGCATATCTGTTAATGAACAGGGATTGTTATTATATTAGGGCAGGATTGTGGTGCCCAAGGAACTTGCAGAGGAAGTTATGACCGAGGCCCATAAGGGTCAATATGCTATCCACCCAGGTGCCACAAAGATGTACCAAGATCTGAAAGTTAAGTTCTGGTGGCCTGGGATGAAAAGGGATGTTGCCGAGTACGTGTCTAAGTGCTTGGTGTGTCAGAAAGTGAAAATAGAGCATCAGAAACCTGCTGGATTACTTCAGCCGCTGGATATACCTGAATGGAAATGGAAGAGTATTTCGATGGATTTTGTTGTTGGATTGCCGCGAACTCAAGCCGGTTATGATTCGATTTGGGTTATTGTGGACCGACTTACGAAGTCTGCACATTTTCTACCAGTACGAGTGGATTACACTACAGAGAAGTTGGCTACCTTGTATGTAAAGGAGATCGTTAGACTCCATGGGATACCGATTAACATTGTTAGCGATCGGGACCCAAAGTTTACTTCACGATTTTGGGGAGCTTTGCAGCAGGCTTTTGGCACTCAGCTTCGACTGAGCACTGCTTATCACCCGCAGACTGATGGTCAGACTGAGAGGACCATACAGACACTTGAGGATATGCTGAGAGCTTGCACACTGGAACAGGGTAATGCCTGGGATAGGTACTTACCACTGGTGGAATTTTCTTATAATAACAGTTTTCATTCCAGTCTGGGTATGGCACCATATGAGGTTTTGTATGGCAGGAGGTGTCGTACGCCCACTTGTTGGACTGAGGTAGGCGATAAAGAAAGGTTTGGTCCGGATTTTGTGCAGGAAACAACAGTGCAAATTGAAATGATCAGAGAAAAATTGAAACAGGCACAGAATCGGCAGAAAAGCTACTATGACAATAAGCATAGACCGCTGGAATTTGAGGAAGGTGACCATGTTTTCGTACGTTTGTCGCCGGTCACAGGTGTTGGTCGTGCGTTGGGTGTGAGGAAGCTGAGTCCACGGTTTATTGGGCCGTATCAGATTATGAAAAGAGTAGGATTGGTGGCCTATCAGCTTGCCTTACCCCCGCAATTATCTAATTTACATGATGTCTTTCATGTGTCGCAGTTGCGACGTTATGTTCCGGATGAGTCACATGTGGTGATGCCGGATAATATTGAAATCAGGGAGAACTTGAAGACTCTCATTGGTCCTATTGCAGTATTGGATCGCAGTGAAAGGCGATTGAGAAGTAAAGTGATTCCCATGCTGAAGATTCAGTGGGAAGGCCGCACACCTGAGGAGGCTACTTGGGAGCGGGAGGACGAGATTCTCCGGCTGTATCCTGAGTTAGTGAGCAGGTATGATTTAATTTTGCGGACAAAATTTCAAAAAGGTGGGGTGGATATAACACCTCAAATATTTAAATGTGTGTTTTAATATTATATTGTGAAAAGAAAGTTGGTGGATTAGTGAAAATCCAAGGATTATGGCCAAAATGGGCAAAAAGGGCAAAATGGTAATTTGCCGACCGTGTGTTATGAGGCAAAAATACTGAGTTAGAGGTTTCAAATGACAAAAGTAATACTGGAAATGGAATCAGGGCGGAAAATTGAGTGAATAGGCAAATTTGGGAAAAATTGATGAATAGTGATTTTTTTAGTGTTAAAATACTGTGATATGAGTGTACCGATAGGTGTGAAATTTTTATCAGAATTTTGGAGAAATAAAAATATGTCATGGACTGGAAAAATATGTAGATTAAGAATTTATGATCGGAAATTTTATCGGAGTTAAAGTTAGATCGCGTGTGGGACCCGTGTGACCGAAGTCACTTGGCCCCACCCTCTTTTTCTTCTTCTTTCCTTCTCTTTTCTCCCTTATATGCGCGCACCTTCCCTGCAAAAGACCAAGAAACACCATTTCCTTCACCATTTCACCATTTCTTCATTTCTTCACCGAATCGCTTGATTTTGGTGTCGAAATCTATTGTAAACAACCTTCCAAAGCCATTGGTAACACTTAGAAGCCTTGAATCCATCTCTTTGGCCGCGTTTTTGGCAAACTCAGATTCGACCCACTTGAGTTTTTGGAGATTTCTTGGAGTTTTGATCTTCAAATGGTTTAGTGAAGCCTTGGTGGTGATCATACAACACATTGTAAGTATATTTGTGGTCTTTTGATGGTTGATTTCATAGATCTATGAATTTGTGTTCAAAGCTTTGATTTTAGATGTGTGATGATAGAGAGCCCAAATGGAAAAATGCTATTAGATGAAAAGGCCTTAGAATCATGTTTGTAAGCTAGAAATGCTATGTTAATTTTTGGTGAAAAATATAGGTTTTTAACTTAGAGGAATTTGAGGAATTTTCATGAAAAGTGAGTTTTGGTGTAATTTGGATTTGATGATTGTTGTAGGGTGCCTCACACGGACGGAATTGTGAAAAGTTAAATTGGAGCATACGTTTGGAACGGATTGCTAAGTATTGAGGTAAACTCTTGGAACTTGGGTTTAATCCCTAGTGTGCTCCACCACACCTAGAGGAAGGTTGTGGTTGGATTATGTGGTTATGACATGATGTGATTGTGTGCTTGTATGCATATTGCTTGTATTGTGTGAAAATTGTTTGGTCACTGGCCAGTTGACGTGTGTTGGGTTTGGACATCTGCTGGATCATTTCGATGGCGAAGTGCCAGTTGGGTATGCCATGGGGTCGACTCATGGGAGCGACACCAGGATGAGCCAAACGTGGGACATCCGCCGGATAGGTCTCTGAGGAGTTCCGGTTGGGTTGGCCATGGAGTTTTCTCAACCATGGGAGAAGCTCTAGGATTGTCTCGGGAGTTATATGATGGAGTCCTTGAACACGAATCCATGAGTGGATGTTCTTGGGTTGTCTCCAGTTGGATGGTGATATTGTTTTACTTGCATATTACATGATGTCATATTTGTACATTTTAGTGAGCCATGGAGTGGAGAGAGCCTCTAGCTCCATTGGTTTACTGAGATATATCCGTATATCTCACCCCGTGTTTGGGGGACCACATTTCAGGTCACTATGAGCCGGGAGGAGCTTCGGGCAAGAAGCCCGTATAGTGGACATTGGATTGGCATGCGGTGCATTGGGATTGCATGACATTTTGGAGGAGTTATGGAGTGCACATAGCATACCATTAGTATTTTGGGACTTAGGTCATGAACATATTGCATGATGTTATTTCCATGCTTTTGTTAGTGTTCATGATTATATGCTAAGTCTTGTTTATGGTTTATCATTCATGGCATGGATAACTGTATAATTTGAGTGAGCATGGGACTTGTCCATTGCCACATTCATAGCCTTGAAGTCTTGGTATTCATGTTGTAAAAATGGTCCATATTTGTATGTAAATGGCCATTATTTGAGGACTTTGTAAATGATGCATGTTTTAAGGAAATTGGATGATGGAAGGGCCTAGAGCCTACATTAGGACATGATTATGTGTTATGTGGAGTACCAAGGGGTTAGGGATGGATTACACACCCTTTTTGGGGCTTAAAATGCTGTAATCTGTCATTTTGCTGCATAGTAATCGATTACCCAAGGCATGGTAATCGATTACCATGCAACAGGGGACGAAAAATTAGTCGATTACTGGCCTTTGGTAATCGATTACCATGTGAGGTAATCGATTACCCAAAGTTGGTAATCGATTACCAGAACAGAGGATTGAGAAAATTGGCTACTGCCTCATTTTTGACAGGTGGTAATCGATTACCACCCACTGGTAATCGATTACCACAGTGTAAATTTTGAAAATTCTGGTTTTTCTAGACTAAAAGAAAGGGGCTTAACTTGATGGGTAGAACTCCAAATGGTACGTGGTTTGAAACCACGCGTAGACAACGTAAAGAACTATAACTTGGTATAATGAGAGAGTAAGATGGTGAGTCTGAATGAATTGAATAAAAAGAAAGAATTATGATGTTAGAAAGTGTATGATTCCGCAAATGGCATTTACAATTATAGTGTGGTTTTAATTGATTACGGAAGATGTATTGATGTAAAAGAAAAGGAATATGTTAAAAGAAAAATTTGCCCGTAATTTAATTAACCTAATCACTGTGATTGTAACTGCGCTTAATATCATAATCAATGTTAACAATACCGGTGTACAACGGGCTGTTACATAGAACTTTGTTTGTCGCAAATAAATGAAAGCACTATTTATTCAGTTTCATATTGTGTCTCGATATTACTGTTAATATTATATGAACGAACTGGATAAACCCCTTGGAATAGAACAGGTATCTCTTGAGTATCTGTGATGAGATCACGATCATGAGGATTCAAGGATATTGCATGTCTATTCCTAATTATATGTTCCTAGTCTAGAGACACTGAGTTTGGGGATCAATGATCTCGAGTAAGACTAGTACGACTTATCTACTTGTATATGGATACAAGGTAAAGACCTCATGAGCTGCAGATATGGAGATATCTTAGCTAAAGTCGTGGGTGGACCTATAAGAGTATAGCTCGCACTGAACAGACCCAAAAAGAGACTCTATGAGGAAATCTCACAGATAGTGTCATTAGAGTAATCTCTTTATGTTTGGGTATGTCTTTCCTTAGACCAGAAGTTATTACCTAGACTGTGTTCTTGAAGGCATGTTTTGATTGTATGCCTCGTCTGCCTGAAACATGGAGACTCATAGGTATACTGTTGGGCGTGTCCTTAAAGGGCACAGGGCTAGGGTAATAAGCTGAAGGAATTCGTCAAATCTCTGTGAGAGATTAGGTTATCTGTAAATCGGAGAAATCGGGATGACATTTACAGGGACTCGGGAATCTATGCATAGTAAAAGAGATCATGAGATGATCTGCCTTTAGAGTCAGTAAATTGAAAATTCCCTATTTCGAATAAAGCTTACCCTAAACCGCAGGGGTTGATACATTTCCTTACCCTAGGTTAATGGTAAGGTAACCGAGACGAAGGGAAATACATACGGTAACCAAATATGTGCAATAGGATGATCAAGTCATTAATCTGACTAGTTCTGGGGCAACAAAGCATTTTTAGTGCTCTGTGTTGTCATTAATTGGGTTGTGGGCTTGTTGGGCCCAAGCCCAGTTATGTCAGAAGCTAAGTTGGAACTAATGGGTCACACACTAACACCTTGTAGTCATGATGAACTAGCTTTAAAGGTATTGGGCCTAATAATGGTTGTTAGCCCAAGAAGCTGTTTGGAAGCCCACCTAAATGGGTGGGTGGTGCATGGTGCTTAGTAATGGGCTTGGATAGTCCAAGCCATTACTAATTAATTTAATTAGTTAAATTAATAATCAAATATTTGAATTTCGAATTTTGAATTTGAAATTTGAATTTTGAAATTTGAATTTAAAATTTGAATTTCGAAATTTGAAATTTGAATTTTGAAATTTGAATTTGGAATTTGAATTTTGAAATTCGAATTTTGAATTTGAAATTTTGAATTTTGAATTTTGAATTTTGAATTTTGAATTTTGAATTTAAATGTTTGAACATTCGAATTCAAGTGTTTGAATTCGAGTTTGAATTGGCTTTGAAAAGTTATTTCATAACAAAAGGATAAGACAGGATCTTATTGGAGGATATTCCTTGGATCAAGAAGCATCTTTGGAGCACATCCTTGGGCTGTTTGGTGCGCAAATTTGAGTGATAAGGATGTCATCTTATCACTTAAAACAAAGCTCCATTCAGATTTGGTGGTTGAGGGAATCAGTGGGTGAGTTGATTCAAATTTTGAATGCAACTACTCAATATATTTGGACCCCTTCTAGGGCTGAATTATGCGCATGAAAAGTATACTATATGATAGTTTATGAATTTAAGTTTAAATTATTTTGAACTTAATTTCATGTGGATAAGATTGGAGGTTGTTGGCAAAATTGGTTTTGCAACAGCTCCACTTTATCCTCCCCTGTTCCATGCGCAAATTTCAAATGTTTTTGAAAGTTGGTTTTCATTTTGAATGAATTAAATTCCCTCTTCCTCTCATCAAGGTGTGCGCAAATATACAGCCTCCTCACCTTAGGGTTTTGTCAAGAAAACCTAGCCAACTCTCCTCCATCTATGCACCATTCTGTAGGGTAGTTCACTACACCTTTCCAAACAGAATACCTAGCCTCCACCTTCACCACTTGTGCGCATAGCAAGCCTCACTGTGGTGTTCATCTGGTGGCTTTCAAGAAAGGGTTCTTGCATTATTGATGAACGGTGGTGTGGATCACCATTAGAGGGTTTGAACCCTTCAAGCCTGACATCTGATCTCCCTGACTGATCAGGCCAAAAACAAGGTAACATCATGTTGTCTTAAAGCATGAACATATGTGTGCATGTATGTTCCGCAGTAAAATTTTTGTTTTACACCTTACATGCATCGGCCTTCAAAGGCCAGTTTACTTTCAAGTGGTATCAGAGCCCGGTTGCTTTACCATCGGCGGGTGATGGTACCTTGTTTGTGAAAGGAGTTTTTCACGGTCAAAAATCTTTAAAGGGTTAAAGTTTAAATTCTGCATATGGATTCTGAATCACAAATCCTTTAAAGTGTTAAAGTTTTTGTTTTTATGAACATGTAAATTTGATTCTGTGTTCATAAAACATAATGCATCATGGTTTAGTTTCTTTTTCTTTATGAAAGTTTTAAAAGGAACACCCTTTTTGAAAGGGTAGATTCGGCCATGGAGGGTACTAAGAGTACCTTGAGTGATTTCTTATTTTTCTCCATGAATTGTGTCATGTTTATATGCATGAAATTTTGTGACAATTTATCATATAGTCACCTATATGATTCGGCCATGAAGGAGTTTATGGCTACATGCATGGTTTAATTTTGTTTTCTTTAAGAAAGAATTAACAAAATTTGAATTAAAATTGTTTTTAAATTCGGCCAATGAGAAATTTAAGATTATGAATCTTGATGTTATTTTGATGTTTAAATGTTAAATGTCAAAATATATGTGAAAATATTATGTGATAATATAATGTTTGTATTTGCAAGTTTTGAACTTTTCAGGTACAAACAGGAAGGGGGTGGTCATGGCACCCGGATTTGAATTTTTGAATTTTAAATTAATGTGTAATCGCGCCTTTTAATTTACAAGTGTATTTGTAATTTAAAATTTGTAATTTTATCCCTCCAAAGATGTTATGGAGTTTCTTTAATTATTTGTAATTAGAGAAATAGGCTAGTGGCGTATAGACGACAAGCGGCCATTGCTTAAAGAAGCAAAAAGGACAAAAGCGCGAGCACCATGGCTATCTCAATATAAACTGTTTATATGCATGTATGATTAGAACGTCTAGTATGCATGAATTGGGCAAACCGCGTTTTGTATGGTTATTATGTTTGTCCAATAGCGACTAGTGTATACCGATAGATGTTTGACATAGGTAACGACTAGCATGATAACTTACAATATGCGTTTGATGGGACCTAATTAACCCTAAAATAAAAGGAACCCTTAAAAGGAATAAATAATTAAACATATGATTACCTCCCACCACCAATGCTACTCAAAACTCTTCTACATAGTGGTGCTCCACAACTCAGTTGGGACCCATTATTTCGTTGAGCTAGAGTAGTGTTTGAAGTGTAAGACACTTAGGGTGCTGGTTTAATGCTTAACTAAGACATAAGTTGCAGGCACAGCCGGGCTTATGTGCTTAGGGTAATGGTGCTAGGTTGGTTGCATGAGATGCACCACTAAGTGACAAAGAGTTGTCAACCTAATGTTAAGAGAGGATATGAGATACTGTTGATAAAGATCAACCCATTATTTAAATTAATCTTGCGGTCTCAGACGGAGATTAAAGTAAATAATCGCACTCTTAATCCCACTAAGGTAAAATCTAAAGTAGATTTACCCTAAGTCAAAAGGAAGGGTCATTGATTAGATAAAATAGTGGGAGGGGCAAATTATTTCAAGTCTTTAATAATTTGCTTTTAACTACATAACCGTATATTAACTAAAACTATCTTTACATCCTTTTCAGCTTATAGTATGACTAATCCACTGTCACTGCGTTCAATACTCGATACGAATAAACTGACTGGTTCAAATTTTATGGACTGGTATCGGGACCTAAGAATAGTTCTAAGGGCCGAAAAGATTGCATACGTTTTAGATGTTGTAATACCCGTAGCTCCACGGGAAAGGGAATAAGGGTTTGCGGAATTTGATTTCGTAACCCACCAACAGCACTTGGATGACAATGTGATGGCAGTATGCATCATGTTGGCATCCATGTCGCCTGAACTGCAAAAGCAGCATGAGCATATGGATGCTCCCTCTATTATCGTACATCTCAAGGAGTTGTATGATATTAAAGGCAGGCATGAGAGGTATGAGGCCTCAAGAGAACTGTTCTCTTGTAGGATGACTGAGAGCATGTCTGTTGGCAGCCATATTCTCAAGATGATCGGGCTGATTGAGAAGCTAGGAAACCTAGGCTTCATCATGGATGCCGAGCTAAGTAATGAATTAGTCCTCACCTCACTTCCACCTTCCTTCAGTCAATTCATCATGAATTACAATATGCATGGGATGCAAGTGAGCTTGCCTGAGTTGTTAAGCATGTTAACAACAGCTGAAGTGTCTATCAAGAAGGATAGGACACTGGCTCTTTTGATTGGTGGGCCTAGCAAGGCCAAGGGAAAAGGTAAGGAGCCTGCAAAAGGTGACCCCCTTAAGCCCAAAGGAAAATCCAAGAAGAAGAAGGGTAAGAAGGCACCTAAGGACAAGGGTGATGCTGAGTGCTTCCATTGTGGCAAGAAAGGCCATTGGAAGAGGAATTGTCCAGACTACCTGAACAATGTGAAGGACAAGAAGCATGGTGATGCTTCTGCCTCAGGTATTTTCATGATTGAGATAAATTATTCTTATGCTAATCCAACTTCATGGGTATTGGATACCGGATGTGGTTCTCATATCTGCAATATGTTGCAGGTACTTAGGAGCCCAAGGAGATTGGATAGAAACTAGGTGGATCTCCGCGTTGGTAATGGAGCAAGGGTTGCTGCTCATTCAGTTGGAGATGCTGACCTTATTTTGCCTACGGGCCTTTTATTGCATTTGAATAATTGTCTTTATGTTCCGCATATTTCTAGAAACATTATTTCAATTTCTTGTTTAGAACAAGATGATTATACTTTCAGTATTAGGGATGGTACTTTTTCTATCATTTTGAATGATATGGTTTACGGTACTGCTTCTTTAATAAATGGATTGTATGTGTTGGAAATGGGAAATGAAGTGCTCAATATAGATGTGAAACGACCTAGGACGGATAATCAATCTTATCTTTGGCACTGTAGACTAGGGCACATAAATGAAACAAGATTGTCTAGGATGCATAGAGATGGATACTTGGACTCCATGGATTTGGAATCCTATGGACAGTGTGAATCTTGTCTAGCTGGGAAAATGATTCGACAAAAGCCCAAAGGGCTTGAGAGTCATAGGGCTAGTGAGTTATTAGAACTCATTCATACTGATGTATGTGGCCCAATGTCTATTGAGGCTAGAGGTGGATATTCTTATTTCATTACCTTTACAGATGACAAATCAAGATTTGGGTATATATACGTAATGAGATATAAATCTGAAGCTTTTGAAAAGTTCAAAGAGTTTAGGAATGAAGTGGAGAAACAGCGTGGCAAGATGATTAAGACATTACGATCAGATCGTGGTGGTGAATATTTGAGCCACGAGTTTCAGGGTTATCTGAGAGAAAATGGAATTCTCTCACAACTTACCGCTCCTTACACACCACACCAAAACGGTGTCTCCGAAAGGAGAAACAGGACCTTGTTAGACATGGTTAGGTCTATGATGAGTGAGACTCAACTTCCAAAATCGTTTTGGGGATATGCCTTAGACACAGCGGCATACCTTCTAAATAGGGTACCGTCTAAATCTGTTCAGACCACACCATATGAGATATGGAGTGGTAAGAGACCCAACCTGAGTTACCTCAGGGTATGGGGATCGCCAGCTTATGTCAAAGCGTTGACATCAGACAAGCTTAGTGCTAAGAGTACTAAATGTCTATTTGTGGGGTATCCTAAAGGTACTAAGGGATACTACTTCTACTCCATGAAAGAACACAAAGTGTTTGTGTCAAAGAATGCTGAGTTCCTTGAGAAGGATCTGATCTCTCAAGGAGGCAGCGGGAGTAAGATTGATCTTGAAGAAGTGCAAGATCCACAAGAACAGATTGAGGAACCCGAGTCTGCTCCGCGGGCGACGTTCTCCAATGGAGAAGTAAACACACAACTCCGTAGATCTACGAGGGTCATCCATCCACCTGAGAGGTACGGGTTTGTGATTGAGAATCAGCAAACTGTTGAGGATGATGAACCAAGTAACTACGAGGAGGCGGTCAAAGATGTTGACTCCTCAAGATGGCTTGAAGCCATGGAATCTGAAATGGATTCGATGTATCAGAACAAGGTATGGACCTTGGTTCCTAAACCGCAAGGAATAGCTCCTATCGGTAATAAATGGGTCTTTAAAAGAAAGACTGATGCAGATGGCAACGTTCAGACCTACAAAGCTAGGTTGGTGGCGAAAGGGTATCGTCAAAGACAAGGAGTTGACTATGATGAAACTTTCTCACCAGTTGCCATGATCAAATCTATTAGGATCATGCATGCAATAGCAGCATACCACGACTATGAAATTTGGCAAATGGATGTCAAGACCGCCTTCTTGAATGGGTTCTTGAAGGAGGAAGTGTACATGACACAACCTGAAGGCTTTGAAATCAAAGATCAGGAGCATATGGTATGCAAACTACAAAGGTCAAAATATGGGCTAAAACAAGCATCTAGGAGTTGGAATATACGTTTTGATGAAGTCGTTAAGAGTAACGGTTTTATCAAGAACGAGGATGAACCTTGTGTTTACAGAAAGGTTAGTGGGAGTAATGTCGTCTTCCTAGTGCTCTATGTAGATGACATATTGCTAATAGGAAATGACATCCCCACATTAAAAATAACGAAAGAGTGGCTTTCAGAAAACTTTACCATGAAGGATTTGGGCGAGGCAGCCTTTATACTTGGTATAAAGATCTATAGAGATAGATCCAAGAGGCTGCTGGGTTTATCTCAATCCACGTACGTTGACAAGATGTTAAAGAGGTTTAGCATGGAAGGGTCAAAAAGGGGTTTTCTTCCTGTCAGTCATGGGGTACACTTATCAAGGGCTATGTGTCCTAAGTCACAGCCTGAGAAGGATCGCATGAGTGGAATTCCATACGCTTCGGCTATTGGATCCATCATGTATGCCATGATATGTACGAGACCAGATGTCTCATATGCTTTAAGCATTACGAGCAGATACCAGTCAGACCCTGGAGAGGGTCACTGGACGGCAGTCAAAACCATCCTTAAATACTTAAGAAGAACTAAGGATGCGTTTCTGGTCTATGGTGGGGTTAATGAGTTAACAGTGAAAGGGTTCACTGATGCCAGCTTTCAGAGTGACAAAGATGACTGCAAGTCACAGTCAGGATTCGTATTCACCTTAAATGGTGGGGCAGTGTCTTGGAAAAGTTCCAAGCAGGAGACAACAGCAGATTCAACGACAGAGGCTGAATACATAGCTGCTTCAGAAGCAGCTAAGGAGGCAGTGTGGATCAAGAAGTTCATAAATGAACTAAGGGTGGTTCCAAGCGTGGATGAGCCCATACAGTTGCTTTGCGACAACACAGGAGCCATTGCGCAGTCAAAGGAACCTAGGTCTCATCAAAGATCTAAACACGTGCTCCACAGATATCATTTGATTAGAGAAATCATTGATAGGAATGATGTAAAAATGGATTATGTTCCCACAGACGATAACCTGCCGATTTTCTGACAAAGGCTGTTTCTCAGAGAAAACATGATAGTCATTATGAGGCTTTGGGTATACGACTTAGGTCTGATTGGCTCTAGGCCAAGTGGGAGCTTGTTAGCATATGGGTGTCCTAGAGACAATCTTTTGATTAAATAAAGGACACTAGATGTAGAACTTTGTTTGTCGCAAATAATTGAAAGCACTATTTATTCAGTTTCATATTGTGTCTCGATATTACTGTTAATATTATATGAACGAACTGGATAAACCCCTTGGAATAGAACACGTATCTCTTGAGTATCTGTGATGAGATCACGATCATGAGGATTCAAGGATATTGCATGTCTATTCCTAATTATATGTTCCTAGTCTAGAGACACTGAGTTTGGGGATCAGTGATCTCAAGTAAAGACTAGTACGACTTATCTACTTGTATATGGATACAAGGTAAAGACCTCATGAGCTGCAGATATGGAGATATCTTAGCTAAAGTCGTGGGTGGACCTATAAAAGTATAGCTCGCACTGAACAGACCCAAAAAGAGACTCTATGAGGAAATCTCACAGATAGTGTCATTAGAGTAATCTCTTTATGTTTGGGTATGTCTTTCCTTAGACCAGAAGTTATTACCTAGACTGTGTTCTTGAAGGCATGTTTTGATTGTATGCCTCGTCTGCCTGAAACATGGAGACTCATAGGTATACTGTTGGGCGTGTCCTTAAAGGGCACAGGGCTAGGGTAATAAGCTGAAGGAATTCGTCAAATTTCTGTGAGAGATTAGGTTATCTGTAAACCGGAGAAATCGGGATGACATTTACAGGGACTCGGGAATCTATGCATAGTAAAAGAGATCATGAGATGATATGCCTTTAGAGTCAGTAAATTGAAGATTCACTATTTCGAATAAAGCTTACCCTAAACCGCAGGGGTTGATACATTTCCTTACCCTAGGTTAATGGTAAGATAACCAAGACGAAGGGAAATACATACGGTAACCAAATATGTGCAATAGGATGATCAAGCCATTAATCTGACTAGTTCTGGGGCAACAAAGCATTACTAGTGCTCTGTGTTGTCATTAATTGGGTTGTGGGCTTGTTGGGCCCAAGCCCAGTTATGTCAGAAGCTAAGTTGGACCTAATGGGTCACACACTAACACCTTGTAGTCATGATGGACTAGCTTTAAAGGTATTGGGCCTAATAATGGTTGTTAGCCCAAGAAGCTGTTTAGAAGCCCACCTAAATGGGTGGGTGGTGCATGGAGCTTAGTAATGGGCTTGGATAGTCCAAGCCATTACTAATTAATTTAATTAGTTAAATTAATAATCAAATATTTGAATTTCGAATTTTGAATTTGAAATTTGAATTTTGAAATTTGAATTTCAAAATTTGAAATTTGAAATTTGAATTTTGAAATTTGAATTTGGAATTTGAATTTTGAATTTTGAAATTCGAATTTTGAATTTGAAATTTGAAATTTTGAATTTTGAATTTGAATGTTTAAACATTTGAATTCAAGTGTTTGAATTCGAGTTTGAATTGGCTTTGAAAAGTTGTTTCATAACAAAAGGATAAGACAGGATCTTATTGGAGCATATTCCTTGGATCAAGAAGCATCTTTGGAGCACATCCTTGGGCTGTTTGGTGCGCAAATTTGATTGATAAGGATGTCATCTTATCACTTAAAATAATGCTCCATTCAGATTTGGTGGTTGACGGAATCAGTGGGTGAGTTGATTCAAATTTTGAATGCAACTACTCAATATATTTGGACCCCTACTAGGGCTGAATTATGCGCATGAAAAGTATACTATATGATAGTTTATGAATTTAAGTTTAAATTATTTTGAACTTAATTTCATGAGGATAAGATTGGAGGTTGTTGGCAAAATTGGTTTTGCAACAGCTCCACCTTATCCTCCCCTGTTCCATGCGCAAATTTCAAATGTTTTTGAAAGTTGGTTTTCATTTTGAATGAATTAAATTCCCTCTTCCTCTCATCAAGGTGTGCGCAAATATACAGCCTCCTCACCTTAGGGTTTTGTCAAGAAAACCTAGCCAACTCTTCTCCATCTATGCACCATTCTGTAGGGTAGTTCACTACACCTTTCCAAACAGAATACCTAGCCTCCACCTTCACCACTTGTGCGCATAGCAAGCCTCACTGTGGTGTTCATCTGGTGGCTTTCAAGAAAGGGTTCTTGCATCATTGACGAATGGTGGTGTGGATCACCATTAGAGGGTTTGAACCCTTCAAGCCTGACATCTGATCTCCCTGACTGATCAGGCCAAAAACAAGGTAACATCATGCTGTATTAAAGCATGAACCTATGTGTGCATGTATGTTCCGCAGTAAAATTTTTGTTTTACACCTTACATGCATCGGCCTTCAAAGGCCAGTTTACTTTCATGTAAATCTATTATAGGCTCCAAAAATTCATTAAAAATCAATCCTTCCATGAAATCCAATGAAACTTGGAGAGGGTGTTGGATATATTTAAGCGTGGATGCTTACAAAAAATCAGATCAAAATTCCATGTCTGAGTGTGGATGCTTGCGAAAAACCATATCAAAATTCCATGACTGGGTACGATTTTCCATTTTTTCATGCATGTAAGCCTATTATAGGCTCCAAAAATTCATTAAAAATCAATCCTTCCATGAAATCGAACGAGACTTGTAGGGGGTGTTGGATATATTTAAGCGTGGATGCTTGCAAAAACCAGATTAAAATTTCATGTCTGGGTTTGATTTTCCATTTTTCATGCATGTAAGCCTGTTATAGGTTCCAAAAATTCTTTAATAATCAATCCTTCCATGAAATCCAATGAAACTTGGAAGGGGTGTTGGATATATATAAGCGTGAATGCTGACAAAAAATCAGATCAAAATTCCACGCCTGGGTACGATTTTCCATTTTTTCATGCATGTAAGCCTATTATAGGCTCCAAAAATTCATTAAAAATCAATCCCTCCATGAAATCCAATGAAACCTGGAAGGGTATTGGATATATTTAAGCGTGGATGCTTGTAAAAAATCATATCAAAATTCGATGCCTGGGTATGATTTTCCATTTTTTCATGCATGTAAGCCTATTATAGGCTCCAAAAATTCATTTAAAATCAATCCTTCCATGAAATCCAATGAAACTTGGAGGGGGTGTTGGATATATTTATGCGTGGATGCTTGCAAAAAACCATATCAAAATTTCATGCCTGGGTACAATTTTCCATTTTTTTCATGCATGTAGATTCCATTTTTTCCAGACCAAAATTTCATGCCTGGGTACGATCAAAATCCATTTTTCCATGCTTCACCAGATGCCGAAGTAGATTCCGTAATATCTCCATGTCGGCAACTAGCCAATGTAGACTCGGCCAACGAGTCACATCGTTGCTCGACAAGCTTAGAACTCAGGTTGACACAAGAGTAACAAGGGACACTCCTTGGGATAGGGGACGAACGAGGGGAATCATGGGCTGGCGAGAAAGCTCAGCCACGGGTTGGAGAAACGGAAGCGATGCACGACTGTTTCTGGTAAGACGACCCCTAGCCCGGTTAGATGAACCTCTACCTCGGGGGTGCCCTAACTCCCTATTGGACATCCCGACCTTTCACCGAGATCTACCATCACGGCAACCACAAAGCATGGCTTCCCGTTCCTCTTCCTCGGTCCTTGGGATCGCCCAGAGCCATAAGCAGGCATCAAGAGGTATCTTTTTGAAAAAATCAAAATCCTCCTCCTTCTCGCCCTTACAATGCAAAGCTGAAGAAGGAGGGTTTTTCCCCCTCATTTAGTTAAAAAACTAAAAAATGCTAAGATAGCAAAGCGGGGGACCATAAAGTCAAGGTGATAAACACCAGACAGACAAGAAGTAATGCACAAGCTCTAGAAAGTGCAAACTATGGAGAAACTAACAGAAAATCAAAATATGCAGAGTAAACAACTCAATATTGAAAAAGCATGCTACCGAACAAATGTCAAATGCAGGCACCTCAAAACATAGGCAATAAAAGATAGAAGACAAGCGAAGTACCTGGCAAAATAAATGAAATGGCAAGAGATGGAGAAATGCGTTTAACGCTGATACTCTGAGAAATGCACAGACACAATGCGCATAAGGTAAACAAAAGCACGCAATGTGAGATAGAGACTTATATAGGCGTGGCTAGTGATCCTGAGGTTTGCGAATGGCAATGGTCGAGGTCACTAAGGTCTTTGCACGAGTAAGTAATAACTGCAACAATCGTGGGAGGTAACCGCAATCATCATGGGCGGAAACCATAACACGCAGAAAACCAAGGGGCAGGGTCATTACTGCCAATTCACTCCAAAAGCAATGATTAGACAACTAAAATGATGTTGCAATAAATGCGCATGAAACGCGAAAATGGCACAGAACGGCTGCAGCACGCTAAAGCACGCGGGCTGTAGCACGTGGCAGAACGAAATGAGTACGATTCATAAAACAACAGATAAAATAGGATATATACATATGCAACCATTAACCGGGTTAGACACCTGACACTTGGGGGCAACTCGCCAGTTGAACCACGACTACTAAAGCGCATCTGTTACCCGGTTACTACGTAAACTACCTCGTCGGGTTCATGCAAAGCTCGTCGACCAAGTAACCAAAGGCATAAAATCACACTCCAGTTAAGGTACGATGCTTGAGGGCAACCCGCCAGTTGGATTCCAACAACTTAAGCACATCCCTAACCCGGAGTAGGAACACGGTTGATGCTCAACCTGCCGATATAAGGAACGAAGAAAAAAATCGTCCTTGGCATAAGCCACGAACTCGGAATAGATACCTTGGAGAGGGCACTAGATCCAAGAGAAACATACCAACCTATTGGGCTGGACATCTCTGTCCCAAGGACAGAACATAAATAAAAAATTGTTTTGAGCATCATAAATGTGTTGTCCAACCACTCTCTGCAGCAGCTTCCTCCGTCATCATGGATTGGTAGCCAGGGAACAAAACATTCAACTTGCAACTGTGAGGCTATCTTTAGGTTTAAAATCAAGAGTAAATACCATTTTTGGTCCTCAGCAAATTTCACGATACCCGCTTTAGTCCCTAGCAAATAAGAAGGCTATTCGTGGTCCCTAAGAGATTCTAAATGCTTTTATTGTCATCAACATGATGAGTTTAGTCACATTAATAAAAATGCTTTTATGGTTTGGAATTGCATGCAGATCCTTCAGAACCAAAGTAAAACCCGATCACAGACCCACTTGTCTAATTGAGCATCACCTTTATCTCCCAATTTATGTATTTTGTACAACCCTAAGAGGGGGGATAATATACCCATGTTTGATTACTATATAGTAGTCTTTGTTCTACTACATTACTTTTATCCATATATTTAACATAAATTATATTCAGAGGCATGTATAAACAAATCCTCATTATAGGAAAAAGCCATCAAGAAATTATTTTACGTTGTGCATGCTGATTAGTTGACATAAAATCAGACCAAACTATAATTGGAAAATTAAAACCCAAATTTTATACCTTTTTCTGTCAACTAAATATAAATTGAACAAAAAAACAAGTCAATCATTATAGTTTATATAAATTAAGCAGATGCTAATATACATCAAAAAAAAAAACCATTCCTCTTCATGCTGGTTATAATTTGCCTTGTGCCTGCTATACACCCCAACTGCATTTCCGTTCTTAGCATGAAACCCAACTGCAAGTCAATAAAGAAAAGTTTTAATTAGAGGTAACTAGTTTTTATTTTTTAACAAGTAGATCAGCACACAAGAACATCTCAAATAGATGAAATAAACATTTAACTTTATGGGTTGTACTGTAAGGGTATCCTCAAGCAAAGTAGCTTTAATTAACTATGATAAACTGATAATTATAACATAAATCTTAATTGGCTGTAATCACAAGCTCTTGCCGGTTCAGCTTATTCCAAAACAGGGATAAACTTTGTCTTGTAGCAAACAGAGTTCAACTGTTGTAACAGTTATGACAGCTGTCAGAGGAGTTATAACAAACTCTAACAAACTCAGTTCGAGTCAGTTCAGATCTAGTTTAGATGCTCTCCTGTTCTCTAGTCTCTCTACATATATATATAGGGTTATGTTTATCTCATTTTACATGAGATAAGCAACTTTCCTATACACACATAAAAGGGTTGGGTCCCACCACTCTTTTCTCTCTCTTCTCACCTGTGGGTCCCACTTGTAATTTTATTTCTACAACATGATGTAACTATTTTCCAACAACATAAGAAAAGTATTTCCCATATATATATATATAGGGAAAAACATTTCTCCGGCAACTTGAGATAAGTTTATCTCCGGCCACCCTAAAACTACGTCGTTTTGTTTATTTATTTCTTTATATTAATTGATTCACTTTTTTTTTTTTTTTTACAGAAAGGTGGAGAGATTGATGAGGATGTTAATCATAGAATCAGAGCAGGGTGGATGAAATGGCGCAGTGCATCTGGGTTTTTGTGTGACCGCAAAATCCCCCTTAAGTTAAAAGGAAAATTCTATAAAACAGCAGTAAGACCGGCAATGCTATATGGAGCGGAATGCTGGCCAGCACATAGGCAACATGAGCATAAGATGGGAGTAGCAGAGATGAGGATGTTAAGGTGGATGTGTGGTTACACAAAGATGAATAAGATAAGAAATGAAGATATTCGACGAAAGGTCGGAGTAGTACCGGTTGCCGAGAAGATGAGAGAACATAGATTGAGGTGGTTTGGGCACGTGATGAGAAGGCCCCTGGATGCTCCTGTAAGAACAGAAGTTTGTTACCAAGAGCTCAACACAAAAAGAGGCAGAGGTCGGCCGAAACTTACTTGGGGGAAGGTAGTAAAACAAGATTTAATGGAGTGGGATATAGATTGGCGGACGGTATGTCTTAGAACGGAATGGAGAAAAGCTATAAGTATGGTGGAGGGTTAGACCCGTGGTTATTCCTATGTTCCAGATGGTCCCTTTTTAGTCATTTTCCCCCACTTCTCCTTGTCCCTTTCTTTTTCACTTATATATATATATATATATATATATATATATATATATATATATATATATATACTTTTATTTTTATTTTATTTTTTCAACAATTTTATATCTTTCATATGGGTTCATCTACCACCGACCCCAATTAATTTGGGATAAAGGTGATGTTGATGTTGATGATATTAATTGATTCACTTTTGAATGGTTATAATTCCCCTTTTCTCTCTCTTCCTTTATCACCATTGATCCATCTTTGTACGATCATGATTTAGTAGCCAGAGATAAAGTTATCTCAGACACCTTGAGAAACGATAAGCCCATATATATATGGGTTTTATATTTCTCATTTAACATGAGAATTCAAACTTTCCTACATATCCTTCGATTTCCGTGCTGACATGGGTCCTACATCTAATTTTTTCTAATACATGGGTCCCACATGCTTTTTATCTCTACAACATGAGATTTCAATTCTCATTTAACATGAGAAATATAAAACCCTATATATATATATATATATATATATATATATATATATATATATATATATATATAGTGTGTGTGTCATTTTAAAGGATGCAAGGTTGTGTCATTTTAAGAGAGAGAAATAGATAGATAAAGGAGGAGAGAGAGTTGACAAAAAAAATAAAGGTGTGGATCCCACCTCTTTGTGAGAGTGAAAGGATATAAATCGTGTCATTTAAAAGGATAAACATTTTTCCCTATATATATATAGGGGAAGGATATTGTAACAACCAAGTTGTGTTACTACCAAGTTACTACCAATCAATCTCACCATTAAATTGATTATGTTGATCCAGCGGTTATATTTATTTCCATCTTTGTATGGTCATGATTTACCAAATTTAATACTTTATATTTATTTTCACATTTGTATGGTTATGATTTCCCATATTTAATGCTTTCATTTTAAATTTGGGAAATCATGACCATACAAAGATGGAAATAAATATAACCGTTGGATCAACATAATCGATCTAACGGTGAGATTGATTGATAGTAACATAACTTAGTTGTTACAATATCCTTCTCCATATATATATATATATATATATATATTCATTTGTATTAACACATTCAGTAATTCAATAACATTTCTCAGATTCTCATCACTCTTTCTCTCGGTTCTCTCTCTCACACACACTCTGCTATCTGGTTTCTCTTCCCTCAGAACACACTCTGAGTTCACATGCATCACTGATTCACATTATTCACAAACTACCATATAATTTAACAAGGTGCATTGAGATATCAGATAGGTTTTCTAAAACATGCTAATAGGACAGGCTGGGTTCTATACGTAAATTTTATTGAAAAGTACAAAACACGGGTGGTAAACAATATAAAGCAGAGCACTGGAAAAGACTGTGCTTTGTTGGTGAATTTTCAGCAAAGAAAATAATTACATGCATAACCTATGACCTACCAGTAAACTACCAATTCCAACATTTCTTAATTTTCACAGGGTTCTAGTAAAATATTTTTCCAACCTTTTTCCCCCTTTGATTCACCAAAATTACTGTTCTTGTAACTAGAGGAGGGTAAATTGTAAGATTTTAAACTTGAAGCAGTGAAGTTGTTTTGTAGGAAGACTTCATAGGGATAAAATGTAATATCCTATAAAATAAAATATATTCTTTTTCATTTGTACCATTTCTTGTTACATTTGTATCATGAGTACCAGCACTAGTTCTATGATGCCTTCAAAAGTCATAAAAGTCTTGTTAAAAAAAACATAGTTTTCTTACCTATATACATCACGGCCGCAAAGGACTGCAAATAATTTAATTTAAAATATCAAAATTGAGCATTTGAAAGCGTAGGAGTCAACTTCAAGCTGACGTCACCATAAGGTTCTTCTTGTTGTACATCAACAAGTCCATGAGTCTTTAAAGCCTGTAATGCACCATTTAACTTGCACATCAATAATAAAACAGAAATTTGCATGTCACAATAAAGCAAAAAAAGAGGGGGGAAGCAGCATTATTGTTCACAAGGATGCTTGCATTTGTAGAAAGCATAATCTGTAGGACTTGAATTGAAGGATGATATACAAATATATATCCCTTAATTATTTAGCAAATATTTGCAGAACTATATCCGTCAGAGCAGGATTCAAAGCTATAACTATGTTGATGACAAGAAACCGAACCATTCACACTTGCGAAAAAATAAAAATACTCTTTCAGTTTGCATTCCTGTATTCACATTCTAACAAGATTAAAATCATACGCCCACAAACAACCAATACTCTAATCTGGACATAGTTGAGGTTCTGTTCTATGGATGGAGTTGTTTTAGAACTCACCAATACTTCAAAGAACATACGAGCAGAGTGCTTTCTAGTTTTTCCTTCCAAGATTTTATTCAAGCTAAGATCTCCAACAGGATCCTCCAAAATTGGGGTAATAGGAGAATGTCTTTTCAAATATTGAGCTGCAGCCCTGAAATTATATAAGTAAAGAATATTAGAAATGTTCAAATACTAGAGAAGAATAGTGAAGAACTTAAAAACGGTACAAATTAACACATGTTCAACAAAAGAATGCATTAATTAAAGTATGGTTTTACTTGTTAAATTTTCTTTTAGGATTTCTTCACCTTATCATTCCACTAATATATACATCTACTTAAAATAATTATCATACTATATTTTCATACAAAGTCTTGTTGTCATCTGATGTTTTAATTTTCACTCTAACGCTAATGCATGTGTCTTTATGATGTATCAGATGAGTAACATATTCAGGCACAAGGAAGAGGGAGCCAAAAGTAAGGTCACAGATCCTATGAAGTAATATACTTGGAAATTTGGCACTATGCAAGTTCCTGGGTTATGTTTAAAATTAAATATTAAAACACCCAGAAATAACTTGTTCATAAAAAAAAGAGAAGGAAAACACATAAAAATTTGTAATTCAAAAAATAAGCTATCACAATAGCATGCATCTATAGAAAATTTTACAATTATGATACTTGCACAATCTTTATCCTACAAATCAACCCCTCATAGGCTCTCATGCAACTCACTGGAAAATAGTTAGATTTTGTGAGGAGTTTATAATCAAAAACAGTTAAGATGCATAATAAATGTTCTTCAGAACAAGGGATAACAACAGAGTTTTTTGCTCTCAATTTATCAATCTAAGATGCTTCAGAAAAACTTGATGTCAAGAGTCTCAAAAGTTATGTCAGTCCTCGATCTGGGAAAAAACGTTTCACGGGCATTCACTAAAGTGGTTTAATATACATGATATGATGAATGACTGGAATAAGAACAAATATATTCTATAATGGCATAGAGAAATGAATAGGTACCTAGTCCTCACAGACAATTCGTTGATACTTTTACTTGTACCTTGTGAACCTGCCATTAAAATATTTATGTTAACTACAATAGTAATACTGATGCCAATACAGAAACTGACCATTCATCTAATATCATATCAGGAATCATACAATACAAATAACATCACAATAAATAAGTAAAACAATGGCATGTTCCAGAAAAATCAAATTGAACATGACATGAAAATAGAACATACTGGCAGACGTGTTGTTCTCCATTTCCAGAAAACCAAGCTCCTACAAAAAACAAGTTTGACAAGTTATTAGATGAAATGCTTCAATTCAACAATTTCAAGAGCATTAATTCAGAAGGTAAGATTACTAAAAGCAAGTTTCAGCTCCTGAAGAGAAAAAAACTAGGAAGAGGAGACGCAAATACATATAAAATTGTTGTGATTATAAACACCAAAAGCAAAACCACAAAATCAAAATTGTGTACAAGATAGACGGACAGTGATGCACACGCTACTAGTTTGAACATATCACACAAAAATTTCATTAAAATGTGCATTAAATCCTCAAAAAATGGATGACTACAGCACTTTACTATTGGATAGACTTAACATGTCACATATACATCAATATCTATCTTAAGGAAGCCACAAGTTACAAATTTAAATATATCCTCCTCACAAATTCCTCAGACTAAAAAGTTAAATAGAATAATAAATACTTAGTACCGAAAGGGAATGGAATATGACTGATCAAATGAGACTGTATGAAAGCATTCATGATGAAACCTAAAAGCTTACTTCTGTTTCAGCAGAATTGATTAACTGATGAGTATCTGAAAGACCAAAGTTTTGAAAGGTATCATCCAAATTTGTCATTGGTGTTTCCATCTCCAATCCACGAATACCGGTTGATGCTGGTAAATCAGATGTCTGCATTATCTCAGATGCAATATTTGTTCCCAAAGAAGAAAGTGACACAGATCTTAAGGTTTTAGCTGAAACAGGAGTCAATTCATCATTTCTAACAGGACTCCTAAGATCATCTTCAATATTGAATTCCATGTCCACATTGCAAGCTGGGATAGTGGGATGGGGAGCAAGAATACTATTACGAAGGTGTTCAATTTCCAAATCAGATGCATTAACAGGAGGAGGTGTAGCAGCTCTTGTCTCTTCGGGCATTTGGTTGGTTGATGGAGGAATTCCAGCAATCCCAGTATCCATATTATCTTCCTCATTGATGATCAAATTGGGTCTTGAACATATATATTCCCTTCTGGATATGTCTAATAGATCCTTACAAAGCCCTAAACATGGAGCCACAAGTTTTCAATGACAAGTTCATAAAAATATAAGGTACTAAAGATAAAAGATAAAGACTAGCTTACCAGTTAATAAGGGCTGGTCAAAAATGTGTTCCTTTCTTCGACTGTTGTTCAATTTAAAAGTATCCAAAGTAGAGGTAGGAACCTCCTTTCTCTTCCGCAGTATATCGCGAGTATCATTAAGCGTCTTCCTTATGAAGCTATAAAGACATCCCATATGAGTAACATGCATAGACAGAACAGAAATTTATAACTAAGCAAATAAGAATATAAGTTGCAAGAGAATGAAGCAATTCAATAAATAAAAATTTACCTGTTTGACAAAACTATGGGTTCATCAAAGAATAGTTTTCTCTTCCTTCCTCTTCGTTGCGGCTGCTGAATTGGTGGACTTGCACGAAGCACTAGATTGAGAGAATTAGGCCCTGAAACAGAGTAAAAAGGAAGGAAAGAAAAAGTAAAGTTCTGTAATTCTAGTATGCATATATAAATGCAAGAGACAGATGTGCACTGACCTACACAAAGTTGTGGTTCTGAGGCAGCCCCTTGAGAAGTAAGGGGAGTTGGTGATCCAAAATGGTGTTGTGCCTGAGATGGGGCAGACATCCCGTTAAAATCCAAATCATCAACTATCTCAGGAATATGATCCTTTCCACTCATTGTTTGATCAAGTTCTTTGTTTGGTTCAGTATTATTATCCCCAAAATCCGGAATTAGTGGAGAATTTTCAGTATTACAATCATTGTTGTGATGACGAAGAACTTCAATTGGCATGCCTTGGGTAACTAGTGGAGGACTGTTATCCTGAAAGTTATGAGAGTGGTCACCACCAACATGCTGGGTAACAGGTGATTCTCTCTGGATACTTGGACCACCATCTTGAATGATATACCTACGGGACAACATAATATTCCTTTGGTTCATAAGGAATAAAACACCAAAATGCAACTGTAGATAGAAAATAACAGAAGCTTACTCATCCTCCATGGATCTGGCCCCTGAATTTGGCAGCACATCTGTGTGTGAAGAATCCATCACTATGTCCTTAATACAAAAACAAAATAAACAAACAAATAAATGAAATGAAATAAAATAAATTTCGTTAGATGAATAAAATTTGCAACTCTAAAACCACATTATTCAAAAGAATAAATAGTATATGCAGCAGAAAAGAAATAAGGCTAGACCTCATCAAAAGTTATTGCCAAGTTATAATCCATTCCATCATGAATTCCATCTGCACATTGAAAAGTATTAAAAAATCCTCAAATTCCATGCATCTTCAAACATTGAAAAAATATATAACTAAAATAAAACTCATCCACTTATGTAACCTGCTAGGGTGATCTCGTCTTCATTCCTCACGTGAGTATCCTCAACTCTGAAAACATACATCCATATATCCATACATAAGGTATATATATTTCAGTGTAAGAAAAATAATTGAAAGACCTTAACAAATATTACCCATTATGATGTATTTCATAATCCAAGTTGAGTGCATCAAGGTTAAATGTCCCCGGGAAGGTGATGGATTGAAATGGTGCCTTCCTTGGATCCTCTGGTAAATCAAGTGGCATAGAACCAAATGCTTTGCGCAAAGCACTCTTAGCCGCATTGCAGTCAAGATAAAGATAATCAACTTTCTTCGAATATATCCGAACAACTCCTAAGAGAAGGTGCCCTGACATTCTCAGGGCTATGGGAACCTCTGGATCCATGATACGATCTAGAAGAGAGGCATCCATGAGAAGAATCAATAATTAATAGTAATAACAATAATAATGTAAACCTACATTGTGGATCAGGTCCTTCGTACCTTTTCTAAAATGAAAATTCCTAGTACATAGACACTAGCATGCAACCAAAAACACATAAACCACTTTAAATAAACACAAACCCGTGAATTCTAGAACATGTGCATTTGCCCCCACCACCCGGGAAGAACAATTGAACAAACACACATAAGTTATCTACCTTCACAGTAGAAAAAGCAATATATATATATATATATATATATATATATATATATATATATATATATATATATATATATATATATATATATATAAGAATATATATATATACTAATTTCGAAGAAAATTTCAAACAATTTTCCAAAACCCAGATGGAATTTTGAAAAAGACATGAACTTTGGACCTTGAAGATGTAACAGCGATAGGAAAAAAAAAGAAGAAAAAGTACTAATTTCGAAGAAAATTTCAAACAATTTTCCAAAACCCAGATGGAATTTTGAAAAAGACATGAACTTTGGACCTTGAAGATGTAACAGCGATAGGAAAAAAGAAGAAGAAAAAGTACTAATTTCGAAGAAAATTTCAAACAATTTTCCAAAACCCAGATGGAATTTTGAAAAAGACATGAACTTTGGACCTTGAAGATGTAACAGCGATAGGAAAAAAAAGAAGAAAAAGTACTAATTTCGAAGAAAATTTCAAACAATTTTCCAAAACCCAGATGGAATTTTGAGAAAGACATGAACTTTGGACCTTGAAGATGTAACAGCGATAGGAAAAAAGAAAAAGAAAAAGAAAAGTAAAGGGACTTACCAACAGTGGAGAGAATATCGGTGGAGGTGTAGTGAGACTTCTTGAGCCTGTGTTGGAGGTGTGCGGCAATCCACACGGTGGAAAGTGGCCCTTTTCGCGCCAAAATTGTCTGTGAATAAAACATTTTCTTCTTCTTCTTCCTTGTAGAGGCTGTTGTTGTTGTTGTTTTGATCGGACTCAAGAGAGAGAACGACTCTCTCTCCTATAGATGTTGGGTTTGGGGGATTTTAGGATTACCCTAGTTGTTGCTTGCGGCGTGACGGGATTAAACGGATGTTTTGGGAAGGTGCATAAATGTGAAATATTTGGCGCGGGAAACGATGACTTGAAGTGAAGTGGCGCTTATAGGGGAAACGGTCGATGATTTGGTTTCGTGGTTTATCACAAATAACCTCTATAATAATTAATAATTCTCCCAAACTTACAATAACTTCTATTATGTCCTTTTTTTATAATTGCGGAAGAATTTCTCATGTCTGGTAAAAATTAAAAAAATTAGTAATTTATTTATACACCAATGATTGATAATTGAAATAATTTTTTTTTATGAATTTTATTATCAAGTTTGTCATTGTAAATTATTAATTAATGATTTACAATGATTATAAATAATAATTCTTTTTATACAGTGAGGACAAATACTTTTTATTTATGTTAATTCTGTCAACATATTAAACATTAAATAGAGAACATTTTCCTTTAATTATATTATACATTACCTTAAAAAGTGAGGACTATTTTTAGATGCCCAAAAAAGTGAAGATGGAATTCCAAAAATATCATGTTTAGTAATATATTAAAAAAAAAATCTCGGAAAAATAACGTTGTCAGGATTTCATCTTAATATATAGAATCTTAAACTCACCAATTGAAATTTTGCTGACGTGTCACTCTGTCCTTCATTCTCAGCTTTGTGTTCACATTGAATATTAGTTTAAAAAGTTACCTCTTTTGAAAATCTTTTATTATTCAAAAATAAAAATATTAAAAAAGGGTGGGATAATATTTGATATTCAAATTTCCTTAATGGCAGACAGCTGTATAAATGTTCCACTATTTTCTGCATGGGTAATGTTAAATCTATTGAAGAAGTACTAAATTTTTTTTAAATAAAATACGACCTTGCCTATAAATAGGATATATGTAATTGGCAATTTTTCCTTTGCTTATCATCAACTTCGTCCACTTCTTCTGTTTTGGATTGCTTCTCTTTTTTTGTGTTTGTAGGCTTTTCTTCTACATTATGTTCTCCAAATATGATTTTATAAAGGATCTTAACCCTACCAAGGAGTAGGGCTGGCAAAATGGGCTGAGCCCGTCGGGCTGGCCCGCCCCGCCCACCAAACAGGGCGGGCTGGGTTGAGTTTTTCAACCCACCAGCCCGCCAAACCCGCCAGCTCGCTGGGCTCGGCCCGCCACGGGGCGGGCTAGCCCGCCAAGGCCCCCCCTTTTTTTAGGTTACCCAATTGTTATGTAACTTCGTACCCAAGATTTCTCTACATGCAAGTGGCTTTTTCGAATTGTTGTGGACTGCTCATACAACACTTTGTTACTTGTTTTGTTATTCTGTTTTACCTTGATATGATTTTATTTTTTATTATTATTTCAAGGATTGAAAGATGCATATTTATACGTAGATTATTAAACACTGATCTTCTTGATTTCATAAGCACATTAGGATTTTATGCAGATTTTTATATGCTTTTATGCAAAAAAAATTATGTGTTTTTATGCAGAATTTAATTTTTTGTATTTAATTTTTATATTTTTATATTTTTATATTTTTATTTTATTTTAGGCGGGCTGGCCCGTAGCCCGCCAACCCACTCATAAAACGGGTCGGGTTGCTCAATTCAATCCATTTTGTCAAAACGGGCCGGGCCGGGCCAGTGGCGGGCCGACGGGTCAGGGCGGGCTGGCCGTATTGCCAGCCCTACCAAGGAGGATTGGAGGATTAAGGTTAGGGTGCTCAGGAGTTGGAAAATTCCTAATTTTCAACGTACGGATTTTGATGACAACTAGTGTAACAACCCGTTACCGGACCGGTGTGTTATCAACAAGTATGATATTAAGCGCAGTTACAAACACAATAGTTATTTAAATTTATGCGAAAACTTTTTCCTTTTTAATAACATTTATACCTTTAAGATAACAGTGATCATAACTCAAAACTTTTTGCAAAATTATCAATACCAAAGCCTAATACCATAGAATTTTTCCGTTTAAAGGTTGCTAAGTGGTTCCCATAAACCAACAAAACTTAAGACTCATTTATTCCACTTTTAACACTACATGCCTTAACCATTTTATTTACTCCAAAAATTTCTTGCCTATCAAATGCTTTTAATTTATTAGTATGTTATAGATTTTCTCTTTAGCTTCACGTGGGTTAACACCGCGCTCAATTTGGAGCACCGCAGCTCAAGTTATGAATTTTCTAAGAAAATAGGTGTTGAAACTGCAGGACCCCCGCGCTGATAGCGCGAGTCACGCGCTATCAGCGCCACTGTTGCGCAAAATACAGGGAGGGTGGCACTCATAGCGCCACAGTGGTGCCCTTAGCGCCAGTGCCACTGCCTCCTTTTTCCTGGTTGGCATAGCATCGCCATTTTGGCGCCCACAACGCCAAAGTGCAGGGGCTGTGTACCCAAAGCAGGTAATCTGACCTACCTATGGTGTTCTACCCATAACTTGAGTTATACAACTCCAGTTTACAAAATCTTGGTCTCATTGAAAAGCTAAGAGAAAGCTCTCTAACTTCGAAGAAGGCCAAGAGGTCCAATTCCATCATATAGGAGATGAAAATTGGGTAGCACTTTGTTTGTTTTTCCAACATTTCCCATTTTTATTCAACTAAGTACCTAGTTCAGTTTCATCTCATAATATAAAGGACCAATTCTCAGCTTAACAATCCATGGCTCATAATTAGTTCATCAATTTAAACTTCCATAACATCCTTTACAATAATTAGTTCTTAAGCATAAACCAAATGGTAATTATTATGATTTCTAACAACATAGCTATTTTGAACTTCAAATGGTCTATTTACAACATACGATTCCAATGCCCCAAAACACAACATGTGTGGACAAGTCCCATGCTCAAGATATCCAATATACAACATTAGAGATATATAGTTTCATAACCAAAATACAACACTATGGTCAAATGACTTAGAATCATATGGGAACAACCAAAGCATGGCAATTATAGTCTCATGCAATCTAATGTCCATACACTAAGTACAAGATACAAAATCAAATGCTAGTATGTGCATCCTAGGGGATCCTCCAAAATGCTATACTCTCCACATACACCTCATGGTCCAACTCCTCCATGCTCGCTATAGGCTGAAATGATGTCCCCAAACGCGGGGTGAGATATATAAATATATCTCAGTAAACCAAGGGTACTAGAGGATCACTCCACCCCATGGCTCACTCAATGTGCAACAATAACATAGTATGAAATGCATAACATACAATATCACAAATAACTGGGACAAATCCAAGAACATCCACATCAGGATTACGTTCAAGGACCCCATCATATAACTCCCGAAATCTTCCTAATGCCTCTCCCATGGTTGAGACGACCCCATGGCAAAACCCAACTGGAACTCCTCATGAGCCCTATCCAGTGGAAGTCCCATGTTTGGATCATCCTGGTACCGCTCCCAGAGTCGGCCCCTCGGCAACAACCCGACCGGAATCCCCAAAGGATATCTCCAGCGGAAGTCCAAACCAACACACATCTACTGGCCAGAGATCAAACAATTCACACACAACATGCTCCAAGCATGTCACACAATCAAGCAATAATGCATGAACATACATATTCACACAATGTTCAATGGCACAAAATCCAACCACAACCTTCCACTAGGTGTGGTGGAGCACACAAGGGACTAAACCCAAGTTCCAAAGGTTTACCTCAACTACAAGCACGATGCTCCAACACGTATGCTCCAAGCTCAATCTTCCAATATCGCGTCCGTGTGAGGTAACCTATATTAATCAACATAATGACCATCAAACCATTTGCAATAGCACATCAATTTCATAATAATTGTGATCAACAATTATCCATTAGGTTCAAAGACCATCATACAACTTATTCAATCATCCTAACCACTAGAATCATCATTCTAGCTCACTCATCTACCAATGTACCAACCATTGATTAAAAACCATATTTTCACTTCAATTCTTCCTTCCCACACCACATGGTTCGAAAATTACAAGGAACCATCCAGCAAGGTTCTCAATCCAATTCAACACTTATACTCATCATATAATCATATTATTTACATATACCAAGACACAATCAATCATTCTCAACCATTACAATTCATGTTCACATCCCACATTTTCATCAATTTCCACCAATTTCACTAAGTTACAAAATCCTATATCACCATAAATTTTATTGCACCAATCATCATTATACATCATTACAAGCAATAAATTACAAAGGGCAACACCATTAAATGTTCCTAACTACCCCCATTCATCACACATCATCAAAACCCAAACCCATTATTATGATTACCATGAAACTTCAAGGGGAACAAGAATTCTTACCACCAATAGCTTGCAAATGGTCCTAGGAGTGATAATTAAGCCTCCCCTCAAGCCAAAGCACCACCAAATCTCCCTAATCACCTTAAATTCGCCCAAGGGAGGTGGAGGAGGATCTCTTCACACACTCACTTTCAAAACATTCTCAAGAAGGGAAATGTACTCACAATCTCACTACAAACAAATTTGATGTTGGGACCTAAGTGATTTGGTGGCTAGATTTCAAGTTGGAAAAAAAATCAATACCTCCAACCTTCACCTATGGAGCGCGCACAGGAAGGAGAAGAAGAAGCAGGGAGAGAGAGAAAAGTGAGGGGGATTTGGTGACACATGACCCACTTAAGTGACTTTGTTCCTTAGGCGGGTCCCACAAGATATTTAACTTTCATCAATCAAAAATTTCAACCATAAATTCATAACCTACGTATTTTTCTGGTCCATGAGATATTTTCGTTTCCTAAAAATACTGATAAAAATCTCACGCTTATCGGTACAATTATACCGCAGTATTTTTACACCGGAAAAATCACTATTTATCAATTTTTCCCAAATTTGGCTATCCACTCAATTTTTAGTCCTGAGTCCGTTTCCAACATTATTTTTGTCATATGAGGTCTCCTACTCAATTTTTCATGCCTAGGGATACGTGTTTGGTAAATTACCATTTTGCCCTTTTCACACAGTTTGACCTTAATTCACGAATTTTCACTAATTCTACCCTTTTAATTCACATTATAACATATAAATACATATTTACAAATGTGAGGTGTTATAACTTGGAGATGGTTCTGTTGGATGAATAGGTGAATACATTTTGCTTTTTTATTTTATTTAGTCATCTCTATTTGCATTCGATTTTGGATGAACAAATTCTTAATTTATGTTTTTGTAGGGTGGACGGGTCCATGCCACTGTTAAATGTTCTTTACAAATGCGGAAAAAATTCATGAAGGAGAGGCTTATTTTATTAAAATTTTTGGAGTTGGATTAAATAGCGATAATTACAGGCCAACTAGGCATGATTATCGCTTGTCTTTTAACCTCAGGACGGATGTTACATCCATTGTTGATGTTGTTATTCCTATCCATGAATTTGATTTTGTTGAATTTGACACAATTGCTAATGAAGGATCTGACTGTCCTTATTTAGTATACATTTTGTCTTCCTAACTTTTTTTTGTTTTAATAAAATTATCGTAAGCACTGCTTCATTTTCGTGCAGATGTTATCGGTTTACTCTCTAGTATAGGTAAAGTTCATGAGCATGTAATCTCTAGTAGGAAAACAAAAATGGTTGTCTTGGAGCTTGGCAATCTCAGGTAATAGCGTTTGTTGATATGGAATGTTTTTGTGAAATATATCAATATGTTACATGTGTTATATAAATATATTGCGTGATTTCTTCCAACTACTGCAAAAATAGGGGCCAGAAGCTTGAGTGTACTCTGTGGGAGCAATACGTTGATGAAGTGCATACTTTCTTGGCAAGTGATCAGTCTCCTCGGAATGTTATAATAATACAGCTTGCAAGGATAAAGGGTTTCAACTTTTAAGGGTATTTTTTCATATATTTTGTTTCTTATCTGAGGTAGGTGATAAAGAGAGATTTGATCTGGATTTTGTGCAGGAGACTACAGTGCAAATTGAGATGATCAGAGAAAAACTTAAACAGGCACAAAATTTGCAGAAAAGTTATTATGATAATAAGCACAGACCGCTAGAATTTGAAGAAGGTGACCATGTATTTGTGCGGTTATCTCCGGTCAGGGGTGTTGGTCGTGCATTGGGTGTGAGGAAGCTGAGTCCTCGGTTCATTGGACCACATCAGATTATGAAAATAGTGGGATTGGTTTGCCTTGCCCCCACAGTTGGTGAATCTACATGATGTTTTTCATGTGTCGCAGTTGCGGCGCTATGTTCCGGATGAATCACATGTGGTGATACCGAATGATATTGAAATCCGAGAGAACTTGAAAACTCGCATTGGTCCCATTGAGATACTGGATCGTAGTGAAAAGAGAATGAGAAGTAAAGTGATCCCAATGTTAAAGATTCAATGGGAAGGCCGCACACCTGAGTAGGTTACTTTGGAACTGGAGGATGAGATTCTCCGGCTATATCCGGAGCTAGCGAACAGGTATAATTTAATTTTGCGGACAAAATTTCTAAAAGGAGGGGTGAATATAACACCTCGTATTTCTAAATGTACAATCATATATGTGATAATGTGAATTAAAGGGGTAGGGTCAGTGAAAATCCGAAAATTAGGGCTAAAATACGTAAATAGGGCAAAATGGTAATTTACCAAACACGTATCCCTAGGAAACAAAAATTGAGTAGAAGGCCTCAAATGGTAAAAATAATGTCGAAAATGGATTCAAGACGAAAAATCGAGTGGATAGACAAGTTTCGGAAAATTTGATGAATAGTGATTTTTCCGGTGTAAAATATTGCGGTATAATTGTACCGATAAGCGTGCAATTATAATCAGTATTTTTAGGAAGTAAAAATATGATGTGAACGAGAAAAATACGTAGGATATTGATGTGCCTCTGGCAAGTGTAGTTTTCTATGTTAAAATTGATAAGAATTGATTCATAAAAGAGCAACTTATATATATATATATATTTGCTAATTATATTGATTCTTTCTTTTCAATTATACTTCTCACCTATTGGTTGTATTTATACAGGTAAAAGGAGCGAAAACTACAAAATTTAAAAGAGTGTTGATGCAAGTCCATAATTTCAGAAGCTTGGCGCGAATCGACACCACACTCGCACGAACCCACGCCAGTTTACAAACTTTGTAGCAAAGTCAGTAAAGTGGCGCCACTTAGCGCCAAACCAAGAAGAAAAAATTTCCAGAATCATGGCGCCTTGTAGCGCCCAAGAAGAAGGAAAAGTGGCGCTACTAGGCGCCCAAAGGAGCAAGGAGGTGGCGCCAAGTAGCGCCACTATGGCGCCTACTGGCGCCGTTCTACGAACATGCAGTACCGGCTTTTGCAATCAGGCAGTAGCGTGGTGCTGACTTGCGCCAACTCGGCGCCAACTGGCGCCGGTTTACGGGAAAAGAGTACAGTGTTTCTGATGGGCATTTTTAGAAAGAAAAGAAACATATTATAAATAGCCCTTTTACAGAATTAGGACACAGACATTTCGCAGATCTGAAAACTTGGAGAGAAGAAAGGAGGCAGCTGTGGTTCTTCGTTCTTCATCTCCTTCTTTGTATTTTCTTTCTCTTTTATTTTAGTTTATGTTGAATCTTAGATCAGCGATCATGATGTTGATTGGCTAGATCTTCTTTATTGTAGTTAGGGTCACGATCCATATGTGAACCCTTGATACGAAGGATTGGTTTATGGTTTTTGATTTATATGATTATCTTTATCATTACTCTGTGCGAATTTGATATCTTCTTTGTTAGAATTGATCAATCTGATAGTTGGGGATATTCTGAGGATCAAAACCCTAGATAGGAATATTGGGGTTTTGATCTCGAAAGGGGGTAAGATAACGATCTGTATGCGTGCTAGGAATAGACGTTTATCTGATTGCAGATGCGTAAATTATCACGCCCATTGCTTGATCCCATGAGAAACATTGCAAGGAATTGGGGTTTCTCATGGGATTAAAGGGTTAACCCTGCAAGGAATTGAGAGTTGACTATTAAATCTTTTTTAGATGATAATTTATCTGAGTGATTATATATATAATTATTGTAAATCAATCCGGAGTAAAAAGCGGGGATCATTTGGTGAATGAACCCTGACTGCAATGTTCTTTCATATTTTACAAAAATCAACCTTTGTTCTTGTTTTATTTCTCAAAACAAAAATACAAAAATAAGTCTTTTATTTTCATATTTCAATTTCCATCAATTTGACAATATTTGTCACAACCCTATTTGAATTCTTCCATTCTTTGAGAAAAAGTTTAATTGATATTAGATCTCAATCCCTGTGGAGATGAACTTTTCTTATCACTTTATTACTTGTGCGATCGGTATACTTGCCGGAGAGCATCAAGTTTTTGGTGTCGTTGCCGGGGATTGGCGTTTCTGATATCATATAATCTTGATCTTTATGATTGGATTTGTGAATATTTTTGAATATATATATATTTTTTTATTTGAATAGTGCTACTAATCTCTTTTCTGAGTTGTATGCGAGGTACACTCCCGGAATTTCCACTTAATTTGGAAATCACTAGAGCAGAAAAGAGGAACATAAAAATTGCTCGGAAGAAGCTTGCATTCAACGAGTTAGGAATTCTGTTTGAAGAAGCACAAACAATGGCTGGAAACAATGATGAAGTGGACAATCCGCTCATGGATATTATTCTTACACCAGCATTCAAAAGACCAAATTCAAGCATTGTTCATCCATAAGTGGGCAACAATCATTGGGAGCTCAAGTCTGCCAATATTCAGCTGGTAGAGCGAGCTTAGTTTGGTGGAGAGGCTGATGAGGACCCTCACAGGTTCATTGACAGATTTTTGATGATCTGTGACTCCACTAAACACCCCTAGGTGTCCAATGATGCAGTCAGGCTGAGACTGTTTCCCTTTCCTCTTAAGGGGAAAGCCTTGAATTGGTTTGAAAGGCAACTAGCAAGAAGTATTCCATCATGGGAGAGTTTATCAAACAAGTTCTTTGTTGAGTTCTTTTCCATGGAAAGATTTAATCAGATGGTGAATGATATCACCAATTTCACTCAGGCTGAGGGTGAAACTATGTGTGCAGCATGGAACCGCTTCAAGGATCTAATGAGGAGATGTCCTCATTACCCCATGACTAATGGTGATCAGGTCCGAATTTTTTTCAATAGGTGTAAACCTGAAGTTCGGATGGTGCTGAATGGTGCAGCAAGTGGTATAATCAAATCCTTGAGAGAAAATGAGACTCTTGAGTTGATAGAAAGAATGGCTGCCAATGAAAATGAAAGTTTGACAGCCAAGCCTAAGAGGGTTATTCTGCACCTGGATAACAATGATGTGGTTCTGGCTAAGAATAAATTGTTAGCACAACAGCTAGCAAATTTGACCTCGAGGTTGGACAAGATGCAACTTTCCACTATCCAAGCCGCATCTGTGGTTTGTGAATATTGCAAGGGTGAGCATGAATCCAATGAATGCTCATCTTTATTATCTTCTGACTCTCCTTAACAAGTGCATGTGAATGGCGTATGGTACGAGCAAAGGTCTCCACCACAAAACATTCCGAGGAACCAGAATTTCCCTTCTGGAAGTAGTAATTTTCAGAGGAGAGGTCAAGGCATAGGTCTTGATTACAATTCCAACAACTACTTGCAGCCTCCACCAGTCCAAGCTAAGGAACCTTCTGACTTGGAAAGGTTAGTTGGACAATTGGCTCAACACTCCAATGCCTTTATGGAAGAGACTAGGGCCAATACTAAAAACATGAGTGCTTCTATCAGAAATTTGGAGAATCAAATTGGCCAGCTGGCTAAGCAAGTTGCTGATAAAAATCCAAGCACTTCCTCTAGTAACACAGTTACAAATCCCAAGGAGGATTGTATGTTTGTTACAACTAGAAGTGGTAAGGTGGTAGCAGCTCCAGAAAAGCAAAGCACAAAGGTGAAAGCTAATGAAAAGCTTAAGGCAGTTGAGGAGCCAGAAAAAGAATAGGAGGTTTCTTCTGATGTTAAGACACCTCTTCAAAATGGTGAAGAAAAAGAGCCCCCTATTGTTGCTGAAAAGAAGAAGTTTGAGCTTAATCCTGAATATGTGCGAGCTGTGGCACCTTATCCTGAAAGATTCCAGAAGGATGCTCAGAAGCAACAATATGGCAGATTACTTGATATCTTCAAGAAGTTGCATATAAATATCCCTTTTGCTGAAGCCTTGGCTGGCATGCCAAATTATGCCAAGTTCATGAAGGACCTCTTGTCAAGAAAGCACAAATTGCAGGAGTGCCAAACTGTGAAACTCACCGAAGAGTGTAGTGCTATTATTACGAAGAAGTTCCCTCCTAAGCGTCATGATCCAGGGAGCTTCAATATTCCTATTGAAATTGGGAACACTAAAATTGGTAGAGTTTTGTGTGATCTTGGGGCAAGTATAAATCTAATGCCCTTGTCTGTTTGTTAATCTCTGGGGATCACTGAATTGAAGCCCACTTTGGCATCTCTTCAACTTACTGATAAGTCTGTAAGGAAGCCTAGTGGTATTATTGAAGATGTTCTTGTGAAGGTGGACAAGTTCATCTTTCCTGCTGATTTTGTGGTATTGGACATGGAAGGGGGAGCTGAGATGCCTCTTTTGCTGGGTAGACCTTTCTTAGCTACATCTCATGCACTGATTGATGTTGAAAGCGGGAAGCTTGAGCTAAGACTGAATGATGAAAGCATTACTATCCATGTCTTTGATTCTTTAAAACAGTCTTATCACAAAGACGATTGTTTTAGTCTTGAAGTATTTAAGGAAGAAAAAGATGATGCCAAAGAAGATTGAACCCCAAAAGTGGAAGTGAAGGATCTTCCTAAAAATTTAAAAGATGATGTCAAAAAGGTAAGGACGCTTCAAAGGAGCGTAATTCTACAAAGAAGAAGGCAAGGAGAAAGGAAGTGGTAAAATTCTTTTATACGAGTTGGAAGAGATGCCAGGAGCCGAAGTTTGACAAGAGACACCGAGACTCTATCTCTCGGAAAAATCAAAGTTTCAAAGAGTTCTTAACTTGGATCCATGGTTTGGACCAAATCTGGGAATAATGGTCCCATACACCAAGGTATCCAGTACCACCGGATTCTCCATTTGCTAAGTCATCCCACACTGCTGAGGGGGATGACATGGAGGGCTGATTATATCTCCTTGCTGACGGAGATATTGTATATTAGTTTATTTTTTTCCGTATTTTTAGTTACTTTGTGTTGGTATAATTCTCTATGATGTTTTAATGTGTGCATTATAGTTCTTCTATATGCCACTGTTTGTTCCGTTGTGCAGGTTTTTCTTCCTTCTTGTGGTCTAATTATTGCTGAGGACATCAATTCTCTAAATCTGGGAATGGTAGGCTTGCACCTTAGAACTGCAATTCTTTTATCAGGGGAGATATTCTAACTCTTTTAATTTTCTTAGTTATTTTTATGGTTATTTTGTGTGCTATATATATATATATATAAATGTGTTTTGAGCAAATCCCAGGTTTAAATGTGCTCATCTTGTTAATGTATATGATTGAATTTTAGGAAATATATAATATGACAATCTGGCATAGCATTGCATAGGCATAATTGGATTGCATGATTGCTCGTTTGTCTGAATTAATATTGTGAAATTTTGATAATGTCTAAGTCAAATTTCTTGAGTCTATATTGATGCCATAGCTGTGAGGTTTGAGCCTAAACACTGAAATTTTTGTTGAGAGGCCTCACTGTTGTAATACTCTAGAACTTGATTTGTTTCTCTATTATGCATGCATTGATTGATATGATAAAGGCATTTTGTTCTTATTAGCTATTGGCCAAAATAACCCACCTGTATGTTGAGATCATGAAATTAGTGAGGGTTTTGATTATGTATGTTGAGTTGTGGTAGTTAGGAGCATTAAATGGTATGTCTACTTTGGAATTAAATACTTAGAATGATAAATGATGATGATTGATGTAATAAAAATTATTGGTGATATGTTTAGTAACTTAGGCAAAATTTTGATGGATGTTGTCATGGAAATCATAAATGTGATGGTTGAGAATTAATGGTTGGTTGTTGGTATGAATTAATTATAGGATTAAAGGATATGTATGAGTGTTGAATTGAATTGAAAACCTTAGGGTATGCTTCTTGAAGATTGTGAATTATAAGGAAAAGTAAGGAAAATTGATGTGAAATTATGGTTTAATCAATTGTTGATGTTTTAGTGCATAATTGGTGGATTAGTGAGTTAGATTGATGATTAAAATGGTTGAGTTAGTTGAATTAATTGTGAGAGGGCCATTAGGCCTAAGTGGCTATAATTGGATAAAATTCTTGTGAAATTGATTGATCGTTTGCAATTGGGTGATGGTCATTGTGTTTGATCATATAGATTGCCTCTCACGGACGCGATAGAAATGGACTAAACTTGGAGCGTACATTGTGGAGCTTTGCTTCGGACTTGAGGTAACCATTAGAACTTGGGTTTTATTCCCTTGTGTGCTCCACCACACCTGTTGACCAATTCCACGAGACAGGAGCTTATCAGATAGAGTATCTAGATGGGAAACCAATTCCACGATATTGGAATGCTTCCAAGTTGAAAAGGTATTTCAGTTGAAGAACTTAAGATTTACTAGGAAGTCAGATGGCAAGTTATTAAGCTTCATTAGGATACAGTTTAATTATGTTTGCAGTTGTTTGTTAGTATGTTATTTAGGGAGATTATGTGTTGGAAGTTATTTCGTTTTTAAAGTAGGGTAAATTTGAATTTATAAGTATGTCATGATGTTTTCATTCAATAAAGCCATTTCGACAATGGGTCTGTTAAAATAACAAAGTCTCTTGCCGCCTTAGTTGGCCTCTTGGGCACCCGTTCATCTCCTACTCGGAAGCGGGAAGACAAAAGTCCCTTGCTGCCTTAGTTGGCCTCTTGGGCACCCGTTCAATTCCTACTCGGAAACGAGAAGACAAAATCCCTTGCCGCCTTAATTGGCCTCCTGTGCACCCGTTCAATTCCTACTCGGAAGCGGGAAGACAAAAGTCCCTTGCCGCCTTAGTTGGCCTCTTGGGCACCCGTTCAATTCCTACTCGAAAGCGGGAAGACAAAGTCCCTTGCCGCCTTAGTTGGCCTCTTGGGCACCCGTTCAATTCTTACTCGGAAGCGGGAAGACAAAGTCCCTTGCCGCCTTAGTTGGCATCCTAGGCACCCGTTCAATTCCTACTCGGAAGCGGGAAAATAAGTCCCTTGCCGCCTTAATTGGCTTCTTGGGCACCCGTTCAATTCCTACACGGAAGCGGGAAGACAAAGTCCCTTGCTGCCTTAATTGGCCTCTTGGGCACCCGTTCAATTCCTACTCGGAAGCGGGAAAATAAGTCCCTTGCTGCCTTAATTGGCCTCTTGGGCACCCGTTCATTTCCTACTCGGAAGCGGGAAAATAACTCCCTTGCCGCCTTAATTGGCCTCTTGGGCACCCGTTCAATCCTTACTTAGACGAAAGAAAATAAGTCCCTTGATGCCGTATTGGCCTCTTGGGCACCCGTTCATTTCCTACTCGGAAGCGGGAAAATAAGTCCATTGTCGCCTTAATTGGCCTCAGGGGTACCCGTTCAATTCCAACTCGGAAGCGGGAATATAAAGTCCCTTGCCACCTTAGTCAGCTTCTGGGGCACCCGTTATTTCTTATTTGGAATCGGGAAAGAGTGGTCATCAAAGCATAACTTAAATAGCATAGAAGATTATAGTAACATAAGAATGCCAATTATTATCAAGTGGCATTTTACCCCTTCAAGTATTTTTAGGGATATCATCAGAAGCAGCGTGATCAGAAGCAGAATTGGAGTTCATATAGTCGGAGGGACAGTTAGCCAGCATAGTAACAGATCCTTGTTCATCATTAGTACATAGTCGCCCATTTTCTATGAAATTGAAGGTCTCAATTTTTTCTAAGAGAGGTAGAGGGGAGTCCGGGTGGAAAAGTTTCACCTGATCTACAACCCAACCACAAATTTGATGACCAAAAGCAACGTATTTTGCATCCATGTCATCAGCAGCTTGGCGTAAAGTGAAGACATCTTTGTTTACAGTATCTACTTCTAGCTTTAGCTCAGCTACTCAGAGGTCAGAATCTTCAAAGTTTTTCTTCAGAACTTTGTGCTCGTCAGTAAGCACGTGATGGTCTTGTTTAAGAGCAGTAAGCTCTTCGTGCAGTTTTTTCCTTAAATCTTCAGATTCCTTGAGTTTGAGTTGGGCGTCTTGAGCAACCAACTCGGCAGTTTCGGCCTTTTTGACTAGGTGAGGTTGCTCCGTTTGAAAGTTGGTTTTTACAAGTTATAAATCCTTAAGTTCGGAGAGAAGTTGTTGACGTTCAGCCAAAGCCAGAAGTGCCATTTCATAATAATGTGCTTCTCAGAGGGAATGATCTCGGATGTCAGTAAATTTGTTAATGAGTTGGTCCAACGAGAATTTATCCCACTTTTCGCGGAGCTCGGGGGTAAAACACGATTTTAGTTTCTTCATAAAAGGTGGTTCAGAAAAAGGAATGGCAACAACAGAAGTAGGAGGAGTCAAAGACTTATCAGTCGAAGGATCCGGGCTAGCTTCACCAATCCGAACTCGTTTTTGGCGACGGACCTCGCCAGAGTCAATGGGAACGTCCATGTCCATCTCAACAGCGTTACCCGGAATAGAACCTGTAGCAGAAGTAGCTGGCATAAGAGACCGAGTAGGAGAAAGATTCTTCTTGCCTGAAACTGAAGAGCGATCATGTCGCACGACTTTGTCGCCAGAGACAGTGGAATCTTCTTTCCGAGCAGCTTTTTGTTTTTGGCGGGCAAAGAAGGTAGGATCCATGCACTTGTCTGAGAAGCATAAACACAGCAGAAAACATATATAAGGTTAAATAGAGAACATACAAAAGAACATAAGCAAATTATCTAAGTACTTACTTAGTTTCCAGCAAACCCAGTCAGCAGAGTCTTTGTTAGTTAAGATAGACCGAGGAATGATAGAAATATCTTCTTTACACAACTCAGAAGCAAGCTGTTTGAACCAAGTATAAGTTTCTTGTTCTTCAGTACTCAAATTCTTGGAGTTAGTTAAAAATGCTTTGGCAGAAGTTGTATAATGGTGACGGTTCCAACTGAGAGGAGATCGAGGAGTTCCGTCTTGATTCAGAAAGAAAGCAGAAGGGGGGAGCAGATTGTGAAGAAGAAGAAGAGGCAGAAGGTGTAGCCGGAAGAGCCTCGGGTATACAAATTTTGAAGTATTCTTCTTTGAAGTTTTTCCAGTTATCCTCGTACATAGTAAACCAACGCAGCCCGCAACGAGCTTTTAAAGAAACCCAACTATGCCTAGTACATCCTTTATCAATGGTGTTTCAGAACACGACAAATAGACAGGAAAAGACTCAAAAAGAGTAAGCGAATCCAAAAGATCGACAGATTATCTCGAAAGTATGTAAAAAGCACCAACAGTTAGGATGTAGTTATGACGGAGCGACTTCTAGATGATTCAAGACATCCATTTGGAACTCGGTAAATGGTAAAGTTATCTTAAGCTCGGAAAATAAGCGTTTGTAGGTAAAAAAGAAAGAGTTCTCACCCTGCCCGGAAGGCAAACAGATACATTCTTCTTCTCCGGGTACAGAAACTCGGAAAGAAGTGATAATGGAATCGCAGAATAGCGGTACCGATTGTAAGGCAGTATGGAGAGAACTTGGCTGGTCTTCATAAGAGGAACGAAGCCCTAGAGCTTCTTCGTCAACCCATTCTAAACCTTCTACAGTAGGAGGTAGCGCGAAGCGAGAAAGGGGAAGCGAACGGTAGGGACGATTCCTCCGCATGGCCTGGACGGAAAGGTACCAATAACATCCAATTTAGAAAATATATTGTAAGTTAAAATGATTAGTGCAAAATATGTTGGTTATAGATAGGTCCCTAATCCGTCCAGAGCCTATTAAACCGGTAAAAGAATATTAAAGAAGAGAAAGGTACAAAGAAAAAGAAAGTATGGGAAGAAGGTAAAGGGTGAGTTGATAAGCCAGGTGCAAGGTCCGTTGAGATTACAGATAGCAGTACAAGTCACAATTTTTACAAATAATGCAAGAAACAAGAAGGCAGTATAGGAAGTCAAGAGAACTTACTTGTATAACGTGCTGGGGGCTTAAAATCAACGGTGAAAGAATCACAGCAAGGTCCACGCGCAGAGTTTAACAGCAGCGGAAAGAAGAATGGCAAGAACAAGAAGAAAGAAGAAAAGAAAGAAGGAAGATGAAGGTGATGTTTGTAAAGACTGAAATAGTTAAATAGAGAAGGCAAACGGTAATAAAGAAGGGGAGAAAAAGGTAATTGATGGTTCGAAATTTGAAATGCAATGATGGATGTCAGACGAGTCATTTCAGATGTCAAGTCATTTCAAATATCGAAGCAGTTAGAAAGGGACAAGTGGCAAGCAGAATCTGAATAGGTAGGAAGCATTTAATGTTTATATCGATATAAGATAAAGTGAGAAGAATGGTAAAAGATAAGTTAGGAATTAAGCTCGGAGTAGAATGATCATTAAACTCCGAGCTTGGGGGCTTAATGTTCCGGGTTAGCATACTCGGTAATCGCTAGCCGGGTAACTGGCTGGGCTGACCCGGCCTGCTTGTGCTCGGGTTATGGGTCAGTTACTTCAGATAGGGGTACTTGAAGTGGGCCCTACCACGATGGCAATATGATGCCTATCGTTACCTACGTTCAATGCAACCACCAAGACCATGGTGTATATATATAGAGGGGAGTACCTTAGGAAACACACACTCTGAACTAGAAAGAACGCATATTGATGTTCATCCAGAACATTATGTACCCCATCCAAGACCGAAAGTATCACCCTGGGATTGATAATCTTCTTGTACTTCTTATTGGGGGAATTCTAATTACCATGCCTACTGTTCTTTCAGTGACCATGGCTATAAGGCTGAGTCAGGACGACTGCGTTCAACAAGGTTTCAGCTTTTGGTGCTGCAAGTGGAGGAACTTGCATTGGAGAGAAGAAGAAGAAAAAAAAACATAAGGTACATCGTGAAATTTGCTGAAGACCAACAAGGATATTTACTCTATAAAGAAATACTTTACGAATTCAATTTCCTTTGAATTCAAAGGATCCCGCCGACGTGATATAATATCCAAGATATTTGTTTTGCTGCCAAGTGGGATGGCCTAAAGCCCTTCCATCATAATAAGCATACATCCATGGTACATTTACAATATTGAATCACAATTACACTTACAACTTTAACTTTAATTCACAATTATCCACATATTACAACTTTACTTAACAAATGAATTCATAAACTAAAATGACATGATTGCTAAACTTAGCCAAAATAACATAACATAATGCTAATGGACTCCTCCTACATACATATAGATGTTCATGCTCTAAGTCTAGCCTAGGCCAGGTGGCCACCAAAAAGCAAAACATGGTAACTGCTCCACTCATCATCATGCGGGCTTCTTGCCCGCCGCTCCATGTCCACTGCTACCTCCTGAAATAAATGCCCCGAGACAGGGTGAGATATAGGAATATATCTCAGTAACCAAGAGGTTCTGGAGAAAACTCCGCCCAATGGTTCACTTCGATGTATATCAATAGCATAAAACAACACTACTGTAAAACGGGATAAAGCAAGGGATTTAGAGAAAGAGGGGTATTATCAGAAAACAACTACGACATGCAGGAATAGTAGCTACCAATACCACGCCATGTCCTCGGCTATAAGCCTATGGGTATTACCCCTGGCGTGTTCCTAGAACAACCCACCAAGGTACCCCTTCCAACCACATACACCGGAGACTCCCTAGTGTGCTCCTATCCGGATAACACACCACGACCCTGGGTCAACTGGAACTCCCTCTCGGAGACCTATCTAGTGGAAGTCTGTAAACTTTCCCGAAGGCTAAACTATCTACTGGCCAGTGATCCGGTACATATAGTACCCTCATAAATGTTAATGCATGCTTATGCTGTTCTACACTACTCATACACACTTCCCACCGTTGCCATCAACTGGCAAGGTGGAACAGAAAAGGAGAACAAGCCCCAGTACCAAGAGGTTACCTTATTTATCTGTCCACTGAGCTCCGCAGCAGCTCCACTCACAGCTTGATACATAAGGAATGCCTACACAGAGGACAATTCCACACACTTAGAACTTCAAACAACACATGAATTTTCACAATAATATGTGTTAACCAAGTCACTTACCTCAATCCACTTGGTCCAAGACCAAGGGCAATCCACTGTTTCACTGTTCCAGGTTTAAATCCACGTACGACAACCTATACAACCATGTATAGCCGTCAGTTTCAGTCAAATTATGACAAAACGCGAAAACGTCAACAATCCTTCCCACCCCTTGGATGGTTCGGCCAACATAGTGTTATTTTAGGATTTATTTTTCTAATTTTTCTTTCTCATTTTATTACACTTCCTTAGGTTACTAAAAGGCTAGTTCAATCGCCGTTTTTCTGTTTTACGACTTTTACGCAACGTTTTGCGAAATATTCCACTCTAGGCACATTAGGCCAATTTCACCACTTATTGTTTTTGCATTGATCCTTCCACGTGCCAATCACCACACAACCCTTCTAATTACCTTTTCAACACACAACACATCACTAAAACTTTCCAAAACATCCATTCCCTAATTTACCTCAAATGGCCGAATTCTCAACATAACCAAGCCAATGATTTTTCAATCAATTCCTATGATCCCACACCTCACACAATCACTTCATATCATCATATATCCACACCACAATTCATCACACAACACATCAACACAAAATTCAAAAATTCAAGTCATGACCTCAAATTTTCCTAAGTTAAAAATCACAATTTTTCACTTAAAATTTTCATTGCATTTCTAGCATTAATACATCATTCTAAGACATTATCATCTAATAGACATTTTCCATTTGAGCTCTCTAACACAACACATCACAAAATCCCTCTTTAGGGTCAAAAATCCAAATCCAAAAATCAACCAATGAAATGTTGAAATTACTCACCCAAATGCAAGGTATATGGCTCCACCTAAGTACACTCCACCATTGGAGCATTTGAAACCACCATGATCACCCTTTTGCACATGAAAACCGCGGCCAAGATGGGGGGAGATCTCCTCACACACACACTTTCAAGGTTAAACAAGCCCACCAATGGATTTAGGAGGTGATTTCCATCAAGATTCAAGACAAACTTTGTTGAATTTGGTTAAGTTTTGCTTAGGTTTCAAGGGAGAGAAAAATTTTCATGGAGGAGAAGGGGGGAGGGGGCTGCGCGGGTTCCAGGAGAGAGAAGAAGAGGAAAGTGGTGATGAATAGTAAAGGGTTAGGTATTTTAAGTGGCTGAAGCGGGAGCGGGTCCCACGCGATTTAAAACTCATCCGAATTTCCCTCCGATCTCCACTAAACTTCCACAAATTTAAAACCTATTTAGAAATTCTAATTTTTAACATTAACTAAACTCCTTTAATTATACTTACTCAGATGGATCCGGAGCTTTCCGGTTGTTCGGAGAAAACACTGTTTTAAGCTACAGCGCGCGCCGTTGGCACGCTTCCACAAATTGACTTAAATTCATCAAATATTATCAGAAATCATATTTCTTATTTCTATAGACCATTTATAAATCATATTTGAAACCTAGAACTCAAAATTCCACTGGCACGTTTTACGGTGCAATCTTACTGCAGTATTTTTACCCGCGAAAAACACTATTCACTGATTTTTCTGAAACTTGCCGATCCACTCAATTTTTCGTTCTGAATCCATTTCCAGGCTAATTTTTATCATCTGAGACCTTCTACTCAATTTTTATCTTCCTAGGGTTGCGTGTTGGCTAATTACTGTTTTGCCTTTTCTTTGTATTTTGGCCTAATATTTGGGATTTTCACTAATCCATCACTTAATTACTCACTTAATACTTTAATTACTTAATTTAGAATTGCAAGGTGTTATAATAACCATCAAGGATATTTATTCGACAACACAGCGACAACTCAGCAAATAGGCCAGGGCCCCTATCAGAGGCACCAAAGGCCCATCCACGCTACCCACAGGTAACCTCTATAAATAAGGTAAACCCTAAAGGTACGGTACGCTCTCTCTCTTACTGTTATGCTGTCATTGTGCACACACACACCCCCATTGGCTAATGTCGTTATAGTATTCAGTGCATAATGATCTGCTTGACTAAAGGGTATCTCTTTCATAGATACCTTGGAGAGGGCACTAGATCCAAGATAAACATACCAGCCTATTGGGCTGGACATCTCTGTCCCAAGGACAAAACAACAATTAAAAATATTAATTTGTAAAAAACATTTCTTGAACTGAATTGTTTTTAAAACTAAATTGGTTTTGAAACTAGTTCTTAAACCGAACTGATCTTTTTTATCTGCTTTTCTTTTCTTTTAATTTTCATTTTGCCTCTTTATTTCTCTTTTCTTTTTTTCTTTTTTTTTATTATTTATTATCTTCTTTTTTCTTTATTTTTATTTCTTAATTATTTAATTATTTATTCTTTTTTATCTTGTGTATTTTTCTTTCTTATTTGTCTTTATTTTTACTTTATTTTTTATTTTTAATTATTTATTGCTTCCTTTAATTTCTAATATCATTTATATATTTTTTAACTTTTTTTCCCTAAATATTTTCCTACTCTTCATTCGAATTCAGAATTGATTTTAAAAATTAATTCTAAATTGATTCAAAACTATTTATGAATTGAATTGGTTATGAACCAATTCTGAGCTGAATTTGTTTGAAAAAGTAAACAAATTCAATTCAATTTGACAAAAAAAACCAGAACCCAACTCAATCATGCACACTTCCACATTTTTGTTTAATATGAGTTCAAGCGAAAAAAACAACTCAACTACATGTTGGTAATTTGCCCAAAGAATTATTTTTTTCAGGTTTTAAAATAAGTGGAGCTTCCACATGCTTGGCAAAAAGCTAAGTTACAACTCAAGCATATGTATAAATGCTCGAGTGCTCCATAGCAAAATAAATATTATGAGAATTTGTTAAAAGAATATATAAGTTTTTATTTTATTAAAAAAATCACCACATAAATAAACACAAGTCAGACTAACTGTTAATAACTTCTTTTTTCTTGCAAATGAACTGAAGGTCAATTAGCATTTATCAAGTCTTAACACTTTGAAGTGAATGATGTTGGAAGTTACATCCTTTATCAAAGTTATTTTATACACATGCTTAAACTTCTCAATTCTCATATATCAAAATCGACAAAAAATAAAAATAAAAAAAATGGTGATTTTTTATGCGATGCGATGTGCATAAGTACTCCAATATTTGCATGTGCATGCTCAAAGGGGTTCAAATTCAGAAACAGAGAAAAAAGGAGCAACATAATCATGAAGAAAGTAGTGAGGTCCCAATATCCTGAACTAAAGGTGCAATGCCTGCAAGATAAGCATTAACGACTACATTACTCTCACACATCTCTTACAGCCTATCAACGAGATATGATTGGGTTTGTGCTATACAAGAAACTAGGGAATTTGTTTGTAATTTCAGCTTCACACAAAGTAAACTTTCTTCCTGCAAGAGGACACTTGATCAAACATGCTCTGCAACTTTGTCAATTCTCTACGCCTTATTCACACGAATTTTTTGCCCTTCTAACAACTGCAGTCAACAAGTCATCAAATGAGTACCAAATCACTGTCAGCATAGCATTTAGAAGCAAAGTAATCTGTAACAGACTAATCAGTAATCCTAATTCAGAATAGATTCAAGAAAACAGAGACAATTTGTATATATTCTCCAAACAACAACACAATTACAAATATTCACTGAAAGAGTATTTTCTCCCAATCACTTCCTAATTACAGAAGAATACAAAAGTAAGGAAAGAATTAAATATAGCTTCAGATGTGTTGGAGAGCCCCTGATCTCTCCCAAAAGATCCAAGTTCCCAATTGCCCAAAGATCTCACGTTCAGCTCCTTCATTCCATTTTTATTCAGATGCTGCTCTAACCGTTTGCTGAGTCAGCACTAGCTGATAAGTTTGTTACGCTTTTATCATTGGATGCATCTCCTAAAAGGCTGATAGGGTGTAATTCCCTGCAACGCTGTCTATGGTAAGTATTTATTTTGGGAGGGGTTGTATCATAGTCACTCATTTAAGCTCCCATTATTTACAATCTACAAATTCAATCCCATCAAACAACTTAGATCGAAGCATGATAGGATTTTAAAGTCATATTTGTTGAGTCCCACACATTGTCTCTTGTACTTTGAATTGAGCTTAACTCGTTATAGTGAGTTATTCTCCCAAATTGGAGAGAGGTATACAAGTTGGGGATGGGAATTTTTGTCATCCTATTGAAGTTTTTCCCACATAATTGCAGTGTTATCTCTTTGCTCTTATCTTTATGGGAAAAGTGTTTCTACTTCAATTGAAGATAAACATACCTCGAGCAATCCCAAAATGACGTCATTTTGGAGTTTAGGGATAAAATGCAGAGTATTTTGGAAATTTCACTTTCTTCTTATATCATAAATTTTACTAAAATACCAAGAATTCTTTTCCCAAATCCCAAAACAACTTCGTTTTGGGGTTTGCAAGAGATAATTTTATCTCTTATTGCAGGAGAAACGCTAATCCCTTTATTTATTTGTCAAAATTGTAATCAAAATATTTTGCTTTTATTTAAATCAAACATTTAATATAACTCAATTCACGCCCCCTCTTGAGTTCATCTCGACCAACAATGCCAACAGCTTTGACGACAAGAAACTTGTATCATGACAAACATCTAGATAAATCTTGGAAAGCTGAGAGGAAAAATATGGCATTCAAAGTCAAAATATGCATAAGCAAGCATGAACAGAGAGAGAAAGAGAGAGGATGTGTCGAGCTACTACATCATTTGGTCCATAAATGTGCACTTCTATGTGACCAGCTATTAGAATGTGTGTGATATTACTATATCCATAACATATTGCTGACCAAAAACCCTAGCAAGTATATAAAAACTGCACCATCATTATCATTATCTATAAGCAATATTAGGAGAAGGGACTTATCATCAACATGTTATTTAAGCTGCCATGTACTTAATATTTGGATGTCTGAGCTAGCAAATAAACAAGAAGAGCAGTAAATAACTTACAGAATTGTTGAAAGATGATATTGCAGCTTCTACATCCTCAGCTGATGAAAAAGTAACAAAACCAAACCCACTGGATTTTGAGGTCCCAGGGACCCGGGAAACCTTAGCACTAAGAACTTTTCCCTTCTCAGAAAAAAAGCTTTTAAGAGTATCAGTTGTTACTGTCTTGGCAAGATTTCCCACATATACCTTGTGGGGACTGTCAATATTTTCTGATTCCTCAGCCTGGAGTAATGGTAAATCTACTGTGGTCAAAGGTTTTTCAGTTATGTTTACTTTAACCTCACGCCCTCCAATTTCCTGTCATAAGAACATGAAGTTCATGAATCCTTTAAGAAATCTAAATTGTTGAATGAACATTAGCAATCTTTCTATGAGTTTTTACAAATTCTGCAATGAAACTTACAGTGCCATTAAGTTTCTCAATTACTGCATTTGCATCCTCAACAGTTTTCATCGTAACAAATGCAAAGCGACGGCTCCTTCCAGAGTATTTATCATACATAACCTATGAATAATTTTAACGAAAAAGTTAATAGTACACTTGACCAATCATACATTATACAGTACACAGACAAACGATTCCATGTATAATGATAAACCATAAAGTCAAGTTGTCAAACTACTTTTGAAGGATATAAACAATGGACTTCTGAACATACTATTCAGTGTGTTTTCAAATCCCCAGCTTCATTGCAAGTCCTTCATTCCATTGTTCAGTTCATGTTATCAATACAAATCTATAATCATTCCATTAAGCAGTTTAGCATCATAAAATTGATTGAGATTTCAATTTTTTTTCTAGGTCAGTCTAATACCACTTACTATACCTCTTTTTTCCTTTAAGCTACTCTTCAAAAATTAACAAGGTCCTGACTCATGATTATACACATTAATGCGCTCGCATAATCAAAATTCTGCTATCTTGATATCAATGTGACAATAACCAATGAGAGAAATCAGGATGTGTGCAATGTTTGTTGCAATTAGATTTCTAGAAGTAAACTTAAACCAGCCAAGCTTCCTATACTTTTGTCATGGACCGGCCAGTTGGCCTTGCCCAGCTAGCTCAAATGGCTGCCCAGCAAGGCACCAAACACGTAGCACCTACGAGCATTTGACTCCTCCATACTTGTGTCCCCTCATATTTCCCACAGTCACATGACCACCATATTGGGGTCACTGGGCTGAAACGGTCAAGGCATCACACTTCCTATGTTGAAAGGGAATTTTCTTTCTCTTATAAATAAAGGACAACTCCTCCTTATGTGGGATCATCTTCTCCATCACTCGCCTCCTCAGTCATAACCATGCCCTTCACATCTTCCCCTTGATCCTCAACTAGCCTCATACTCGTATTGTGACTCCACGGAGCCTTAGTCTATGCCATCGCCTCCTCAATCATCATCAGATCAATATATTTCCCCCGCTATCCCAAGCATTGTTTCTATCTTCTAACTACTTCAACTTTCTACGACAGCAAGGTTGTCCACAAAAGTAGTAGCATAATACATACAGCTTATGTACACCTCAATGTCAAATGAATCTACTTAAAACCCACCCAATTTAACTTTATTTTAAATAAGCAAACACCCCCAACTTCCTCAACTTAAAAAAAAAAAAGGGTTCCCATCACCAAAATTGGGATTAATTTTTAGTACTTGTGTGGTACATACTCATCCGCCTAACTGCATTTCATCGACTCAATTCTTCATTTTTAATGCCCCGTGAGTCAATGTGCTTCTAATTCTAATCTACTAAATTTACTCCGAAATTGGATATAGAATGAGAAAAATCAGAACTTTGACAAGAATTAACGGGTAAAACACACCCATCCCCACCCCAAAAAAGAGATTAAAACACCCCCTTTTCAAATTCACTTAAATAATAAGAAAACACCCCAAATGCACTTCCTCAATAAAATTATATAAATAATACTAATAATAATAAGTTGTCAGCAGAAAATTTGGATACACGGATGGAGAAAAATATAATCAGAACTTTAATAAGGAATGAATAGGTAAAATACCTGTGCTTTCTCAACGGCACCATGCTCTTCAACAATCTTTGCAAGCTCATCGTTGGTGACAGTGCGAGGAATGTTGCCAACGTAGAGCCTCCTTGCAGCCTCGGAGTTGGGGTCACGCGTGGTGACAGCAACTTCTTCAGCCAGAACGGCAAAGGGTCTCCGAAAACGGTGTGTGAGAGTTCCAACAGCGAGGGAAGGCACCAACTTGAGAAGGGGCTGTCTCAAGTTCAAGATGATGTGAGTTGAGGAACTTGACGTTGGTGGGGTTGTGAGGGAAACGAAATTGGGTGGTGAGAGCAGAGAAGCCATTATTGTTGTTGTTGTGCGTGATACGAAGGAGTGACGAGGATACACAGCAACTAGGAGTGGAGGTTTTGTGTTTGTAGCATCAGAGTTTTATCCTGTTATCTTGTTGATGTTGGAAATCATTTTGGATACAAGACTTTAGTTGGGTCGGGTTGACATTCGAATACTCAAAGAGTAAATTTAAGACAAAAATCAAATAATAATTAGATGGAGATATTCTAATTACAAAAAAACTCTCACTACTATCTCACTACCCATCACATCACTATTAGATAAAATAGAGAGAATGTTAAAAAGTTTTTTGAAAAGAGGAAAAATGTTAATCTAACGGTAATTAGATAGGTAGTAAATTGGTAGTAAAAAAAATTTGGTAGTGAGAATATCACTTCTCTCTAATAATTATAGTAAAAAAAATTAAAACTAAAGATGAAAAATAAAAAATTTCTTATGATGGAAAGTAGTCTATACCAAACTGGCTTTTCTGTCTTTCTTTTTTTTATTAATTTTCATTGAGAAGAACTTTTTTTTTTTCAAGTGTCGCAAATCAAATTTCTAATATAATTTTTTCAATAATAAATTAAAAAATGTTGATGAACATTAGTAGGAATTCTCTATTTTGAGTAGTCTATCCTGTATCCTAAGCATCTATGTTATATATACAGCCCTGCTTTGACATGGGTAGTTACTAAATGCCCACTCTGAGGAGGATATTTAAAGTGGACCGGGACCATCATGTTTAGGGGGTCCTTTAGTGTAAATAGGAGGGTAAAATGGGAAAAGTGAGAAAATAATAGGGGTAAAAAAGGAAAGAGAAAATTAATGTTGTGAGAGGGAGCACCAAAAGATTCAGTGGTCCTGGAGCATATTAAATTTTTCCCACTCTGAGATCATGGGTAGGGCCCAGCTATAATGCTAATACATAGGCCTTTGCCTAGTTAACTAATTACTCACAATACATCACTAGCCCGGACTTTGCCTGGGAATATGAACCCGTTGGGTCCAAAAGTACGAACTCGTTAGATCCAGGAGTATGAACCCGGAACATTAAGTTCCCAAACTCGGAGTCAGTGGTGGATCCAGGAAATTAATGAAGGGTGGGCACTCAATAAGTTCAAGTACAAAATAGTTCTGGGTCTGGCCTTGAACACGACTTGCGAGCAGCTGCTGACTGGCCAGGTCTGATTTAGATCTAGATCTGGATTGATTGTAACTCAACTGGACCGACAATGGAGAAAGAAGAAAATATTCCAACTTCCAATGACGGAGATTGAGGTTTGAGAGGAGATGGATAAGTAGATAGATACAAACGATGGGTATGGAATAGAACTCTCTACTGTTAGGTTTGGATAATGAAGGTGGGAGAGAAAAAAAACTCATGGAAAAAATAAAATAGAATGAGGGAAATTAAAGGGGTAGGATATCGTAAGATTCGTAAACCAACTAGGGTTACTATCAATGTTACTACCAATCAATTTTAACGTTAGATCGATTATATCGATCCAACGGTTATATTTATTTCCATATTTGTATGGTTATGATCCCCATATTTAATGTAAAAACATTAAATATGAGAAATTATAACCATACAAAGGTGAAAATAAATATAAAATATTAAACATGGAGAATCATAACCATACAAAGATGGAAATAAATATAATCGTTGTATCAACATAATCGATTTAATGGTGAAATTGATTGATAGTAACATTGTTAGTAACCCTAATTGGTTGTTACAATATCCTACCCCAAAATTAAATTGAGAAAATTTGAATTTTAAAAGAAGGATATTTTCATATTTTTGCATCATATATTTTAAGGGTGGGCACTTGCCCCCCTTCTCTCCAACATGGATCCGCCTCTGCTCGGAGTGTTAATGACCATTTTACTCCGAGTTTAACTAAACACTTGTGACAAAAATCCACTCTTTTCTAATACGTCAGTACCCTTACTAAATACCCTCTGCCTGTTCAGCTTTTCAGTTGCCACGTGTCTTTTTCCTACTATCCTCGATTTCTGGAATGACGCGATTTGACACTCATCATTTCATTTCAAATTTTGAAACGCCACCGCCAGTTACTTTACTCCCCCTTTAATCAAACCTTTTCATTTTCATTTTTGAACATCTTCTTCTACCTACCTTCTCTTCTTCTTTTCCTCTTCTTTCATCAATTCATGTTTCTGGTTCCTGATTCCTCTTCCACTTTCCTTGACGTTTCTCTCGCTGTCTTCGCTGTGACGCCATTATCTCTTGGTTACTACTTTCATGCACATCATAGAAGTAAGTTTATTTATTTTGATATTAATATTTGTTTATCTTTCTTGTATATTCCTTCATCTTTTCTACATTTAACATCATAATTCTTGTAAACATTTTATTGAATATTATGTCACCCAAACACTTTGTAAAAATAAACCCTTTCACTTCTCCTCTACCTTCCTCACCTAAAACGATTTTCTTTCATCTTTTCCCCCTTCACCTTCTTTTAGGGTTCTTTTACTGGCTTTATTAGATTCTGGAAAAATTAAAGACCAACTTACGACCACCATGTTCGTCACTGTCATATTAATTTGTAACACTTCTTGTAAACATTACTTTAATGATGCATTTCCGTCCAGGCCATGCCACGAGGAATCGCCCCTATCGTTCGCTTTCCCCTTCTCGCTTCGCCATTCCTTCTACTGTGGAAGGTTTATAATGGGTTGACAAAGAAGTTTTAGGACTTCGTTCTTCTTATGAAAACAATCTGAGTACTCTTCATGCCTCCTTACAACCAGTGCCTCTATTCCATGACTCTATTATCACTTCTTTCTGAGTTTCTGTGCCCGAAGAAGATGAGCGTATATGTTCTCCCTCTGGGCAAGGTGAGAATTCTTTCTTTTTCGTATATAAATGCTTATTCTCCGAGCTCAAGGTTACCATGCCATTCACCGAGTTCCAAAATAGACGTCCTGAATCACCTTGAAGTCGCCCCTTCTCAACTTCATCCCAGTAGTTGGTGCTTTCTGCATACCTTCAAAATAATTTGTCAATCTTTTGGATTTACTTAATCTTTTCGTATCTTTTTCTGCCTGTTTGTTGTATTCTGAAACGCTATTAACAAAGGGAGTACTCGTCATAGCTGGGTCTCTTTAAAAGTCCGTCCTGGGTTTCGTTGGTGTACTATATACGAAGATAATTAGAAAATTTTCAAAGAGGATTACTTCAAAATCTGTATACCTAAAGCTCTTCCTGCTACACCTTCTGCCTCTTCTTCTTCTTCTCAATCTGCACCTGTTTCTGCTTTCTTTATGGATCAAGACGGAACTCCTCGATTCCCTCTTAGTTGTAATCAAGGTCATTATACCACATCTGCAAAAGTATTTTTAACCAACTACAAAAATTGGAGTCCCGAGGAATTTGAGACTTATTCTTGGTTCAAGAAACTCGCCACCCAACTGGCCAAGCAAAATGTTTCTATCATTCCTCGGTCTATTCTAAAGTATAAAGATTCCTCTGACTGGATTTGCAGGAAATTGAGTAAGTAACTTACATATTCTTCTATTGCTTTTATACCTTCCCTGTTTCTAACTCCATTTTTGTCTTCTATTTGCATCTTTAATTCTCAGATAAATTCATGGATCCCATATTTTTTGCTCAGATCAAAAAGAAAGCTAGTCGTAAAGATGATGCTTCTGCTTCTGACTACAAAGTCGTACGAACGGACCATTCTTCTATCTTAGGCGAGAAAGAAACTTCACCCATTCCTTCTTCCGTTCCGGCTACTTCAGCCACAGGTTCTATTCCCGGAGATACCATTTTGATGGACGTTGAAGCTCCCGTAGACTCTAGCGAGCTCTGAAAAAAGAAACGGGTTAGGATTGATGAACCTAATCTTGATCCCGTCTCTGTTGATATAGCTTCAACTCCTCCTATTTCTGTTATTGGTACTTCTTTTTCAGGTCCTCCCTTCATGAGCAAATTGCAGCCTTGCTTTACTGCTGGACTTCATGAAAAGTGGGACAAATTTTCTTTGGATCAACTTATTTCCAAGTTTACTGCTCTTCGAGATAACGACCTCCGAGAAGCCCATTATTTTGAGATGGCACTGCTAGCTTTGTTCGAACGTCAACAGCTTCTTGCTGAGCTTAAAGAGTTACAACTCTTCAAAAACAATTTCAATACTGAAAAGGCTCGTTTGACTGAGAAAGCCGAATCAGCTGAGTTTATTGCCCAAGGTTTCTAGGTCCAATTCAAAGAAGCTGAGAAAGCAGCCCAGAAATCATCTGACGAGCTGACTGCTCTAAAAAAAGATCATACCGAATTAACCAACGAACACAATCTCTTGAAGAAAAATTTCGAAGATTCAGATCTCCGAGTAGCTGAATTGGAGTTAGAAGTAGAATCTTTGAAGAAAAACATATGTACTCTTGAACAAGCTGCAGATGACATGGCCATCAAGTTCGAGGTTGGGTTCTAGACCAAGTTAAATTCTTCAACCCGGAAGCTTCTCTCCTGAATTTCGACAAAATTGAAACTTTCAATTTTATTGAAAATGGTCAACTATGCACTCATGATGAGGAGGGCCTTGTTACTGTTCTTGCAAACTGTCCTTCTGAATATCTCAACTCTAACCCGGATTCAAAAAATACTGCCTCTGACAACATTCCTAAGGATGCCTGAATGAGTGGGATGCCACTTTTACCTTGTATTTGTCTTTATTCCCTATGTTATTTTGTTGTGTAATGACTCTTTATTTTGTACTTTCAGCTACTGGTTGTTTTAACACTTTCCGACTATTACTTTTCGTTTTTCCTACGTACTCTTATTTGATCCAACTATCTTCCTTACTTGCTTATTCGAGTGTACTAGTATTTGATCCCACTATCTTACTCACTTGACTACTTTGGATTTATTATCATACCCAAACAAGAACTCTACATAATTTTTACCAACTGCCTTGTTTTTTTCTTCAAAATATTTCCACGGACGTATGGGTTTCATTAGATGCTCCCTCCGTCTAAAATTACTTGTTAATACCCGTAAGGAATTTTAAATTCTATTCTTTACTCATAATCCGACTTAACCTTCACATTACATATATAACTTGAATTACCTTCTTATTGGTCCAGGATTTCACACTTCATGTCCGTTATACTGGTAATATGATGAAATGTCTTCCGAGCAAGTATTTCTTTATCTCGGACATTGACCTTAACTTTATTTAGTATTTGCTTTCCCGTTTTCGAGTAGGAATTGGATGGGTGCCCATGAGGCCATTTTCAAGCGGCTAGGGACTTTGTTTTCCTGTTTCCGAGTAGGAATTGGACGGGTGTGTTGTGCAATTCGCAATCAATTAAATGAATCACACAAATACGCAAGTGCACGTGTCACAAGTAATAAAGGGATATGTGCGTCCAAGTATCGTTCCCACGGAGATGAATTATAAAGCAATGATTATTTAAGTAAAGAAATTAGAAAATGATTAATTTTTTATGACTGGGTTTCTAATTAAACTAAGAAAACAGTAAACTAATTTTAAAGATATTAAGATGGTGGATGAGATATAGGTCAGATTCAATTTCCCTGATACAGCAACACTGAAACGATGCTTTAATAATGCTATATCCATGCTTAATTAGTAACCGAACACTAAAGTATGCTGGGGCTTTTGGCCAACCTAACATATATACCCAATAACTAATTCCCACATCTCTATGGCCAGACTAATTATTGAACTCTTAAAGTTCAAGTTCAAAGGCTATGTGGTGTGAATGATCTCTCTACCCACAACTTAATTAAGTTAACTTTCTTAACCTAATTAATCCACACAATTCAACAAGGGTCTAGATTCGAAAACCTCTCGGCCCCAACCTCCTCAATATCACATATGTATCTCTCGACATGAACACATGAATAAGATTAAGAAAACTCGTTGAATAACTAATCAAACATTAACATAAACAAAGTTTAGGCATACATCTCAATGTTACAGCATAGGTACTTTATCACCTAACCTAAGGAGCAAATTAGCTCACGATGGAATTAAATAAAATGGAGAAAAGGGAGAAAGAACTCATTGAAAAATAGAAAAGAAGATGAAAACGAATGCTGTAGGAAAACGTCGTCACTGCCTTGCTCCAGCACTGCTCCAGCATCTCTTCCTCCTCCAAGAATCTCACTTTCTCTCTCTAAAACGTGGGAGGGGTACTACATTCTTCCTTTCCCTCTTTTGCACGCCTCTTGACCCTTAGGGGACTTCTCTTTATATAGGAAAGTGGTTGGATATTGGGCTTTTAGGGTTAGGAGTGAAATTCCATGAATCTTGTTGTTGATCTTGATCTTCTTGGAACTCTTGTGCCAATGTTGTTGTTGACCGAATGTGAGTGTGAGTTTGTTGTCCTTGTTCCTTGGGATTTTCGGAATTGTTGGCTGTAACGCCCGGCCGCTTCAAGAATTAACGACTATCCCTACATACTAACACGAGACTTTTCAGTGTGCTTTTTACTCACTCACACACTTCCTAGGAAAACTTCTCAGGAGGTCACCCATCACAGAATTGCTCCAAGTCAAGCACGCTTAACTATGGAGTTTTTCCGTTTCGGGCTACCGAAAAGAAGATGCATCCTGTTAGTATAGGTAGTACCAATTAATTCTTATAAGCTATCCCAAACTATGCAGTCTCACACCTACACAGTCTTTGGAATCTCTCTATTTCGGGTGTCGATTCGATTCATTCATGCATGTAACCCCCTGCTGGAAGCGTGTTAGGAGCCGCTCCTTGTCCATGCCCTTTTGCACCAGCGATCACTCCCCGCCTTCGTCAGCGCTCAGGATGTTACATGCCCACCAGCTTCCGCCTGTTTCGTCCTCGAACCACACCGTACTGGAAGAGAGGCCTGCTCTGATACCACTTGTAACGCTCGGCCGCTTCAAGAATCAACGACTATCCCCACATACTAACACGAGACTTTTCAGTGTGCTTTTTCCTCACTCGCACACTTCCTGGGAAAACTTCCCAGGAGGTCACCCATCCCAGAATTGCTCCAAGTCAAGCAAGCTTAACTATGGAGTTCTTCCGTTCTGGGCTACCGAAAAGAAGATGCATCCTGTTTGTATAGGTAGTACCAATTAATTCTTATAAGCTATCTCAAACTGTGCAGTCTCACACCTGCACAGTCTTTGGAATCTCTCTCTTTCGGGTGTCGATTCGTTTCATTCATGCATGTAACCCCCCGCTGGAAGCCTGTTAGGAGCCGCTCCTTGTCCATGCACTTTTGCACCGGCGATCACTCCCCGCCCTCGTCAGCGCTCGGGATGTTACATTGGCACTTGTTTGGATAAAATCTTTATCTTCTTGGATTTTCTTGTGCCAATGTTGTTAACCGAACCAAGGTTGTTATCCTTGTTCTTTGGGATTTGGATAAGATTCAATCTTTGAATTTGTCCTTAATCCTTGCTTGCTGGTGTCTTATCCTTTTGTTGGGAATTAACTAAATTTTGAATTTCAAAAGTTTGGTTGTTCCTTTGTCCACGCTGTCATGCTGTAGCGATTGCTATATCATTACTTCGTCAACTTCTCTGCTACAGCATTCTGACGTCATCTTTTCCTACAAAGACAAACACTCAACAAATCATCTATTCTTATACAAAGTCAAGGAATATTGTCTCATTTTCCATACTTAGTCATCTCAAAGCACTTAATCATAAATATACAATATTTAGCTCATTTATCATGCAGTTAAGACACTTTATATGGAATTTATGCAGCAAATTCATCATAAAAATACCAAATTAACTCTCATTTGGGAGAGTTAACAGGGTGCCCAAGAGGCCCTATTCAGGCGGCAAGGGACTTTGTTTTCCCATTTCCGAGTAGGAATTGGACGGGTGCCTAAGAGGCCATTTTTAGGCGGCAAGGGACTTTGTTTTCCCATTTCCGAGTAGGAATTGGACGGGTGCCTAAGAGGCCATTTTCAGGCGGCAAGGGACTTTGTTTTCCCGTTTCCGAGTAGGAATTGGACGGGTGCCTAAGAGGCCATTTTCAGGCGGCAAAGGACTTTGTTTTCCTATTTCCGAGTAGGAACTGGACGGGTGCCCAAGAGGCCATTTTCAGGCGACAAGGGACTTTGTTTTCCAGTTTCCGAGTAGGAATTGGACGGGTGCCCAAGAGGCCCTTTTCAGGCGGCAAGGGACTTTGTTTTCCCGTTTCTGAGTAGGAATTGGACGGGTGCCCAAGAGGCCCTTTTCAGGCGGCAAAGGACTTTGTTTTACAATTTAATCAACACTATCTATTGTCGAACTCTCTTTATTGAATTGCAAAACTATCACCATACTAAATTCAAAGTCATCACATACTAAATTTCAAACTAACTTTAACACATAATCTTCCTAAACAACATATTAAATACCATGCTAAATTCAAAGCATAATCTTCCTACAACCAAATATTAAATTGCATCCTAACTAAAATTAATAACTTGCCATCCGACTTCCTATAACTACTAAATCCTGGGTCCTTTACCTGAAATACCTTTTTAACTTGGCCGCATTCCAATATCGTGGAATGGGTTTTCCATCCAACTGCTCTATCTGATAAGCCCTGGTATTCGTCGCCAATGTTACCCGGTATGGGCCTTCCCAATTAGCTGCCAATTTTCCATGTCTTGCATTCTTATTTCCATCATCTGCTCGCCTGAGCACCAAATCTCCTACTTGAAATGTCCTTTTAACTACCGTCCGATTATACCTTGTCGCTGCTTGGACGCCATCTCCACCATTTCTGTTTTCTCTCGCTCTTCTTCTAATAGCTGCAAATCAATTTTCATCATTTCACTGTTCTCTTCTTCTCTGTCTTCAGATGTTATTTTTCTTCTCCATGATGGTTCTCCGACCTCTACAAGTAACATTGCATCAAACCCGTATGTTGTCTTGAATGAGGTTTCTTGAATACTAGACTGCACTGAAGTCCTGTATCCCCATAACACGTTGTCCAACTCTTCCACCCAACTTCCGTTACAACTTTTCGCTCTTCTTTTCAACCGTTCGTCAATATTTTATTTGCAGACTCTACCTGCCCGTTTGTTTGCGGGTGTTCTACTGCTGAAAACTGATGCTTCACTCCCAAGTCTGCCACCATTTGCCAAAACTTTTTGTCTATAAACTGTGTTCCATTATCTGTGATAACTATAGCCGGAATATCGAACCTGTAAACTATTTTTCGTATGAAAAACTTCTGAACCTTCCGAGCAGTAATAGTTTTGAGGGGTTCTGCCTCTATCCACTTTGTAAAGTAGTCAACTACCACTATCAAATACTTAACTCCTCCAGCTACTCTGGGAAATAGGCCCAAAAGGTCCATTCCCCATTTAAAAAATTGCCAAGGGGATGAGATTGTGAATAACTCTTCTGGGGGGCTTTGTGTATATTAGAAAATTTCTGACACTGCTCACACCTTTGCACATGTTTTTTGGCGTCTTCCCCCATTGTTGGCCAGAAATACCCTGCTCGTATAGCTTTTCTTGCTAAGGATTTTCCTCCGAGATGATGCCCGTTAATACCTTCATGTATTTCTTCCAACACATATTCAGTTTCTGGCGAAGCTATACATTTCAACAGAGGCGATTTCATTCCTCTTCTATACAATTGCCCCTCTATCACTACAAACCATGTTGCTCTTCTCCTTAGCTTAAAGCTTCTATTTTCTCCCGGGCTCCTTTCTTTTTTCCAAAAAGTCTTGAATTAGACTTCTCCAATCTACCACCTGTATCATCCATACCACACTCGGAGCCCTGATGCTTTGTTGTATGATTGTCCTCGAACATCCCGTGGCTTTAGTACTTGCCAATTTAGACAAAACATCTGCAGATACATTGTCATTCCTCCGGATGTGCTCTACATATCTTTAAATTCTCTCATCAGCTCTTGCACCCTTGCCAAATACTTGATCATGATCTCACCTCTAGCCTGGTACACCCCACTTATTTATAAAGTCGCCAACTGCGAGTCACTATATACTGCCAAACACTCTACTCTGAGTTCCTTTGCATAAACTAACCCGGCAATCATTGCCTCATACTCTGCTTGATTGTTACTTGTGGGGAATTCCAACGTCAACAAGTGCCCTACTGGGTTCTCAATTATAACCCCTGCACCACAACCCCTCTTGTTGGATAATCCATCTACAAATAACTTCCACCAACCATCTTCTTGCTGACTTCTGGGATGTGTCATTTCTACCACAAAATCTGCTAAAGCTTGTGCCTTGATCGTATTACATGCTTCGAAATTAATACTAAATGCAGATAGCTCTACCGCCCATGCCACCATCCGACCTGCAAGATCCGGCTTGCGCAACATCTGCTTTATTGGCTGATTAGTTCTGACTACTATTTGGTGGCACTGAAAATATTGACGAAGCATCCTTGCTGTAATCAATAGTGCAAACGCCACTTTTTCCACATGCTGATATCTTACTTCTGCTCCTTCCAGTACTTTGCTTATAAAATATACCGATTTCTGCCTCCCATCTTTCTCTTCTCGGACGAGTACTGGACTTATGGCCTCCTGCGAAACAGACAAATATAAAAACAACAACTCGCCTGGTTCTGGCTTGCTAAGAATTGGTGGTGATGCTAAGATTTTCTTGAGATGCTGAAACACAGCTTCACGCTCTTCCGTCCATACAAAATTACAACCCTTTTTTAACAACTGAAATAACGGCAATGAAACGTGTGCTGACTTTGCCAAGAACCTGGATAAAGTCGTTACCCGCCCATTCAACTTCTGGACTTCTCTAATATTCTCTGGGCTCTTCATTTCCATTACTACTCTACATTTTCCTGGATTGGCTTCAATCCCCCTTTCTATTAAAAGGAAACCCAAAAACTTACCAGCTGGAACTCCAAAAGCGCACTTGTTTAGATTTAAACGCATATTGTGCTTTCTGACTTGCTCAAAAATTTCATGCAAGTCTTCCAAATACGTCCTAGCATCCTCCGACTTTACAATCATATCATCTATGTACACCTCCAACATTTTACCCATTTTCTCCTTAAACACCTTTTTCATCATTCTCATATAAGTTGCTCATGCGTTCTTCAGCCCAAACGACATCACATTGTAACAGTACACTGCGTTCTCAGTTATAAATGTTATTTTCTCCTGATCTTCCTTCCACAAGGGTATCTGATTGTACCCGAAATACGCATCCATAAATGACAACACCTTATACCCAGATGCCCTATCCACCAAATGATCAATGCTTGGTAATGGAAATGGGTCTTTAGTACAGACTTTATTCAAGTCTGTATAATATGTGCACATTCTCCACCTCCCATCCGCCTTCTTAATTAACACCGGGTTAGCTAACCATGTAGCTTGTTTTATATCTCTGATAAACCCCGCTTCTAACAACTCCTTCGTTTTTTCTTCAATTGCCTTCCTCCTTTCTGAACAAAATCTTCTTTTCTTCTGAGCTACCGGCTTGGCCCCCGGGACTATTGCTAAATGTTGACAAGACAAAGCAGGATCCATTCCGAGCATATCGGATGATTTCCACGCAAAAAGATCTGCATTGTTTTTCAACAACGTTTTTAAGCTTACTACCACCTCTGGTTCCAGCTCGGAACCTATTTTGGTAAACTGTTCGTGGGATTTCCCTACTTGAACCTCCTCTATTGCCCCGGCGGGTTCCGGTCTCTCTCCCTTATCTTCAGCTCGAGGATCTATCCCTACTACCATTACTCGCTCTTCTTTCTTTTCTTTCTTTTCTACTTGTATCTCACCCTTCTCATTCTCTCCTTCTTCCTCTATCATTTTTGCTTTCTTTCTCTTTTGTCCAATTCGTAGACTCATATTATAACAACTCCGAGCAACTACTTGATCTGCCCTTACTGTAGCTACATTCTCATCTTTGGCTACATTATCATCTTTGGCTACAAACTTCATAGCCAATTGATCTATCGACAAAAAGATCTTAAACTTCTTCATGAATGGTCTTCCCAAAATAATTTTGTAAGCTGAACCCAAATTCACCACTTCAAACGACAAGGTAACCGTTTTATGCGTAGGCGCCTTCCCCAAAGTTAACCTCAATGGGATGTATCCCAATGGCTTAATTTTATATCCTGTGAAAGCTAACAAATCAGCCCAGCATGGTTCTAACTAGTCACAATCCAAATCCATTCTTCTGAATGCATCCCAAAATATAATGTCCACCGAGCTCCATGGATCTACCAACATTCTATCAACTCGATAGTTTGCTAGCAATCCCGAGATAACTAAGGGGTCATCATGCTCCGAATCTAATATCTCATCATCTAAGTCCTCGAACACTACCTGCCTACCCGTCTTCCTCCTTTCTTCTTTAAAACGCGGCTTCTCTGAAATAGCCATGCACATCTTCAAATGCTTCTTCCGGGCATTACCCGATTCTCCTCCTCCTGCTCGTCCTCCGGCTATAGTGCATATGTGCCCCATTTGAACCTGACTTGGTGATTTTTGAACTTCTGCCTTTTGGTTTCTATTAGTCTCTATACTCCTTCCTCCAGGCGAGCTGCAACTACGGTCCAATCGCCTATATTTATCTTCTTTACACCCTTCTCCTTCTCCCCTTCTCACATACTTGTGTAACTTCCCTTCTTTAATCAGTCTCTTAATAACATTCTGCAGATTGAAGCAATCATTTGTAAAATGCCCGTACCCACGATGAAACTGACACCACTTTGTCTCATCTTTTAGTATGTTATTCTAGACTCAATTATCTTTCTAACAAGCTATCACACGAGTCATAAAGTTCTCGTTTGCTCCGGTTATCACCGTTTGAAGTTGGACAAGAAAATTTGCCAGCCAACCCCAAACAGGGCTCCAAACAGCCCTCACTCTCTCAACGATTTTGGAAAACCCACTCAACCAATTGCTCTCAAATTTATACAGTAAACTAGACACCTCAAGTTCCAATTTGACATATCATGCACCTAATTTGACCAAGAAATGAAGCAGGTATAAATTTCCCAAAAACTACTAGAGACAGCCCCATGTGTGATACAAGACGCAGACTTGTATCTGAATAATACGAACAATCTTATTCCAATTGTAATGATACAGATGAATACAACTGTTTTCCAATCTCTCTTTTATACAACAATTATTAGCTATTCTGTTGTAACTAACTAACTAACTAACTTCTTGATACATGAAATGACTAAAACATTCTTTACTTAACATGGTCAATGGCCCATGATAGAAACCCTTTTATCCTATTGGGCCTCTCAACATTTGATGCAGCTTCTGTACCCGTATCATCTGCTCTCCCTTCGAAGACAACCTTGTCCTCAAGGTTTAGTTCCGGATAACTACTTCTCAAGTCAGATACATTCTCCCACGAAGCATCTTCCGGCACGGTTGAAGACCATTGAATCAAACATTGCTGCACCAATCTTCCTTTAACTGAAATTTGTCTTGAAGCAAGTATGGCAACTGGCTGTTGAACAGGTTTATTGGCAACACTTAAAACTGGCAAGGGTGCAAAGCTAACATCGCTGGTACCATGAAAAGGTTTTAATACAGATACATGGAACACAGGATGAATCAAACTTCCTTCCGGTAAGGCTAGTTTATAAGCTACTGGATTAATAACTTGCTCCACGCGAAAAGGGCCAAAATAACGCTTCGCTAGTTTGTGATGGGCGCGCTTAGCAACCGACACCTGGCGATATCGTTGCAATTTAAGCAACACCTGATCACCCACCACAAAACTCATGTCTGTACGATGTTTATCTGCCTGGCATTTCATTCGTTGCTGAGCACGTTGTAACTGCACCTTGAGGAGATGAAGAACCTCTTGTCGTTGCTGAAGCATCATGTCTACAGCTTCAATGTTAACAGAGTCCTTCTGATAAGGAGGAATCAAAGTCGGTGCTTTTCCATAAACCGCCTGGAAAGGAGTCATATTAATGGCGGAATGCACCGATGTATTATAGTGCAATTCGGCCCAACACAGAAACTGAGACCAACGTGCATTCTGATCAGAGCAAAAAACACGTAAATACTGCTCAATGTAACGATTAGTCACCTCCGTTTGCCCATCAGTTTGGGGATGGTAAGCTATACTAGCATGTAATTCGGTGCCACTCAAGTGAAGGATTTGACGCCAGAATTTACTCATGAAAACGACATCTCTATCAGAAACCAATGACCTGGGAAAACCATGGAGCTTAATCACCATGTCACAAAACAGTTGAGCCACAGTAGCTGCTGTATAAGAAGCAGGTAAAGGACCAAAATGGCCATATTTAGACAATCTGTCGATGACTACCAAAATAGTGGCAAACCCATTAGATTTTGGTAAGAAAGTAATAAAATCCAAGGTCAAATCATCAAACATGGCATCCGGAATTGGTAACAGTAGTAGCAACCCAAAAGGAGCATGTGTGGAACTCTTAATCTGTTGGCAAATTGAACATTCACGAATGAACTTAACAACATCCTTACGCATGTTTTTCCAGCAAAATGAAGCAGACAGACGCAAAAATGTGCGTTGCACTCCAGCATGCCCACCCATGGGAATACTATGTGCTTCAGTTAACAAAGCTGTCCGTAAAGAAGAATTAGAACCCAACCAACACTTGTTCTTCCGAAAAAGAATTCCATCTTTGCAGTGCAATTCATGATCCACACTAGAACCTTCAACAATGGCTTTATGAAGTTGTAGTAATTCTGGATCTGTGCGATTCTCTTCTTTTATTTGCTCCCATATATCAAATGTGGGTACAGATTGTAAAGCATAATGAGTTACTCTCTGCATCAGGAAATTGCCTAGACAAAGCATCAGCTACAATATTAGATGCACCAGATTTAAACTCGATGGTAAAGTTGTAACCCATCAGTTTATAAATGTACTTTTGTTGATCTGGTGTGTGAATCGTTTGATGCAGTAACTCCTTCAAACTCTTATGGTCAGTCTTGATTATAAATTGAGAACCAAGAAGATAATGTCTCCACCGTTTGATAGCTTCAGTAATGGCAAAGAGCTCCCTAACATAAGCTGATGATGCTGCCATCCGTGGACCAAGTTTCCTGCTGAAAAAAGAAATTGGCTTCCCTTGTTGTAACAAAACTGCTCCGACGCCAACATTAGAAGCATCAGATTCCACAATAAAAGGAATTGTGAAATCAGGTAACCTTAACACAGGTGTAGAAGCCATTGTTGTCTTCAAGGATTGAAAGGCAGTTGCTGCTTCCTGAGTCCATGAAATCCTGTCCAGCTTCAATAATTCAGTTAAAGGGTGAGCTATAGATGCATAGCCTCTAACAAATCTACGGTAATAACCTGTGAGGTGATAACTCATATTTTATTACACTTATTTGTTACTCTTGGTTGGTAATTTTAGGTTTTATTTGAATTAAATAAAGGTATTTTGGGTTAAATTAGAATTCTAGTTTTTAATTGGGTTTAATTGATTTTCGTCATAATTTTCCAAATTTACACTACTTTCGTATTTTGACCATATCTCACTCTACAGATGTCCGATTGACTCCGTTCTTGTTGCGTTTTGCAGCTAACAGGAAGGGCTATAATTGCTATTTCAGCTACTGAAGCCCAATTCGGACGGGAAGATGGTCTAAACCTGAGCTCAAGATGACGTGTTTTTTGCTGGAATATTATTTTATTATTGGACTTGTAATTTAAATTAAAGCCCAATTATTTAAGTGGCCCAAAGCCAAATTAGTTTTATTTTATTATTTTATATTGCATTTTAGACGAATAGGCCGGGCAGATCTGAATTAAGCCCAGCCCAAATTGGTTTTTGAACCCTAGGGGCATATGTAGGAGAGGAGGGGAAACATTTTGGATGATGTAATTTTTCAGAATTGGGGATCAAGACATTTTCTCTGGAGCGTTCTTCGCGTTCTTCATCTTCTTCTTCTTCTTCTTCTTTTTCTTTTATGCAATTTAATTTGTAATCATGTTTATCCTAGCCATGCTAGGCTAAACCCCCTTTTTAATCAACCTAAGGGGAAGGGATTCCATGGATCTGTTTAGAGGATCTGCGATCAATCTCTAACCAGATTTATTTCTTTACCCTAACTCAGATCAATATCGTGCGATTGTGGATATTCGATCTGAGGTTCGCGATTGCGATTATGGGTGAAGAATGATCATCAGATTTGATGATCCGATTGTTCTCAATTGAAAATAAGGATTCTGATTCAATTGAGATCAACCGTGAATTTGGTAATTTTTATCCAATGAAGGACGTCCATGGAACCCTAACCTTAGGTTGGTTAATTTTGAATTACGAATTTTAATCCCAATTTTATATTCTGTCTTTTAAATTATTCAAACTGAAATCAAAACCCCCCTTTTATTTTCTATTTTCAGCAACGATTTTCACCCAAACAATTTCCTTGAGAGACGACTTAGGGTTTCCACTTTACTGCAAATTTTCTGAACCCTAAATAAAATAATTTTTAATTTGCACGAGTTCGACAGCTCGTGTCAAATTTGGCGCCGTTGCCGGGGAGATTACATCGGTCTAAATCGTTTCTGTTTCTAAAAAAAAATAAAAATAAATAAATTTGAATTGTCTTTTTAATTTTCGTTTCAGTTTCAATTTTCATTTTAATTCTCTTTAATTTTCGTTTCTGTTTCAGTTTTCATTTGAATTAATTTTCTATTTCAGTTTTCTTTTTAATTTTCGTTTCTGTTACAGAGTTTAAAAAAATTAAAAAAAAAAAATTAATGTTCTTTAATTCTCCTTAAATTTTTTTAATTCTCTTTTATTTTAATTTTCTTTTAATTTTCGTTTTCTGTTTCTGTTTAAAAAAAAAATTGTTTTTGAATTATCTATTTTTGTTTGTTTCTATTTTCTGAGCATACCTTAGTGCAAGCATCCACATTCCAATCCTCAGCAGCTTCTACAGTAGCATCAAGCATGAATAATCAAAGAATTGAAAATAAGATTGAAGAGTTAAACTCGTTGGTGAGACAATTGGCAGTAACACAGATAGTGCAGCCCCCTGCTCCACATATGAGCAACTTGTGTGCTGTAGTAGGAGTTTTTCCAGGAAAATTGCAGTATCAGCAGCAGCAATACAATCCCTTCTCTAATACTTACGATCCTCGCTGGAATCCCCACTTGAGTTGGAATCAGAACCTGAACCAGCAGAGCCTTCCTCCTTATCAACAGAGGCAAAATTTCCAGCAGGCTGTACCTCCACAACATTTGCAACAGGAGCCACTAGCCCAACAGCAAATCAATTGCGGTCCTTCACTAGAAGATTTGGTGAAACAGATGGCGACGAGTAACTTGCAATTTCAGCAGCAGACTGAATCTACAATTCAGAACCTGCAAACACAGATTGGGCAGTTGGCAACATCAATGAGTCAGGTTCAACCTCAAAGTTCCAGCATTTTTCTTCCTCCGCAAACAGTTCCAAAACCAAAAGGGAATGCAATTGCCAGTGCTATATCTCTAAGGTCAGGCAAGCAACTGCATGAGCCCCAGCAAGCTACAGTTGTGGATGAACTAGCATTGGAAAAAAATAAGACAGTGCAAGAGAAGCGAAAACTTGACAATGAACCTGAGTTCTCTGTTCCGCTTCCCTTCCCTCAAAGAGCCATCAATTCCAGGAAATTGGCAGAAATAGCACAAGAGAAGGAGTTACTAGACACATTCAGGAAGGTTGAAGTTAACATTCCTCTCTTAGATGCAATCAAGCAGATTCCAAAATATGCCAAATTCCTAAAAGAATTATGCATCAATAAGAGGCGACTGAAGGGGGACGAGCTAGTTAACGTGAGCCATAATGTATCAGCCCTCATCCAACCCATGCCTGAGAAATGCAAAGATCTAGGAACATTTACTATTCACTGCATTAGAGGAAGTTCTATATTTGATGATTGCATGCTAGACTTAGGTGCTTCCATTAAAGTCATGCCTGAGTCTGTTTACAAGTCCCTTGGTCTTGATCCTTTGCGTGCTACTGGTGTTACTATCCAGTTAGCCAATAGGAGCAATGCTCACCCTTCTTGTTTAATTGAAAATGTTTTAGTCAGAGTAAATAACCTGATATTTCCTGCTGACTTTTACATTTTAGATATGGAGGGTGAGTCTCCTAGTAGTACGCCCCCAATCATACTTGGGAGGCCTTTTTTGAAAACTGCAAGGACCAAATTAGATGTGCATGCTGGGACTCTATCCATGGAATTTGGTGATAGCATTTTACATTTTAGCATATTTGATTCCATGAAGCATTCTAAGGTTCAAGTTGAGCATTCAGTTTCATGCATAAATGTCATTCATGATGTGGTTGGTAAGGTTGATTCTGAATTGATTAATGATTGTGCATTACCTGTGGATTCTGACCTACCTATTAATGATTCTGAATTTGTACTAAATGTGAAGTTAGGCAAGACTCCCCATTCTGGTAATGATTTTGATCCTAACTCTCATGGACCCAAGATGAAATGGGTACAAAAAATTTCTTCCTCTATTTTTAGTATGCAGAAAAGTTTGCGTAAGGTTGGAAGAAAGGATCAAGAGAAGAAGAAATGCATACATAAAAGAAAGCCCCCAAAGTTGCGTGATAAGCAGATGGGGAAGAGTTGCACAATGATTGGCCATCACCTCAAAGTTGTTCATGAAGGACCCCAGAAGCAACCTGTGGAGACAGAGGCTCTACTCACTGATGTTGTTTATCCTCCTTAGGGAGTCCAGGGAGTCTTCTTCCCTCTTTTCTTTTCTTTCTGTTATTTGCATTTTTCTTTTTCTTTCTTTCTTTTAGTTTTTGACTTTCGTAGATAGATTTTCCTCTTCTTTCTGGTTATTATCGTGTATTACATGGAGTAGACTTAGATCACAATGTTTTATAGTAAAGTCTATTAGGCTTTGATCTCAATTCTTGGATTGCAATACTTGTTGATTGATGTTGTGATGCTGATTGCATGATTTGGTTACCCCTTGTGAGGTTTTGAGCTTGTATACATGGCATATCTTCTGGCCATGCTTTCATTCTTGTGTGCTTCTGCTCTTGATCTTTTTTCTCTAGAACTTGCTATGATTCTTTTTGAAACTGCATTTTTCACTTACATGCATGAATATGATTGAGGCATTCATTTCTTTCTTTACCCACTTTAGCCAGATAGCCATCCCTTACATTATTATCCCTTGATGAGCCCCTTTGAGCCTTTATATCCTTTACTTCTTGAGCCACATTAGAAGCCTAAGTGAAAAAAAAAACCAATTAATTCCACACCCTGGAGATTTATTGAGCAATGGTTTTCACTGTGATGTTGTGTTTAAGTGTGGGGGTTTGCCCGAGGCGTGCAAAAGTTTAAGTGTGGGGGTGACAATGTGATTCTTTTCTCTACTATGTGGTTCTTCTATGTTATAAAAAAAATAGAAAAAGCAAAAAGAAAAAAAAAGGAAAAGCAAAAAAGAAAAAAAGAAAAAAAAATGAAAAAAAAATAGAAAAAGAAAAAAGAAAAAAAAATGTGTGTTTATTTTTATCCTTTCATTATCTTTGTGTAGTTCTTAACCCTTGCTCTTGTAGATTTCTAGGGTGTTTAACCTTCTTTTCCCATATTTCATCCATACCTTCACCTCAGCCCCATTACAATCCCGCATAAAGCCCTCTTGATTTGTGCATGCATGTGTTAGTAGCAGTGGAGAAGTAGAATTTGAGCAAGCCTATGATAGATTGATTTTCTTGAGTAGATTTGGGTGATACACTGATTACCTGATACACTTGAGAGAAAAATATTGAGAGCATATTGTGTGAAACCATTTTCTGTAATTGGCATGTGCAGCAAAGATTAACAAGTCTTGTTATTTGAGATTAGGGAATTTCAGTCCTGATTGATTTAGCTGTGAAGATTTGTGATCTTTGTGTATTTCCTGTATGCTTGGTAATTGTTAGAAAGGATTGGTTGATCTTAGTTTTTGCTTTTAATTTTAGTTTTTGCCCAGGAGTGCAAAAAGATAAGTGTGGGAGAATTTGATAACTCATATTTTATTACACTTATTTGTTACTCTTGGTTGGTAATTTTAGGTTTTATTTGAATTAAATAAAGGTATTTTGGGTTAAATTAGAATTCTAGTTTTTAATTGGGTTTAATTGATTTTCGTCATAATTTTCCAAATTTACACTACTTTCGTATTTTGACCATATCTCACTCTACAGATGTCCGATTGACTCCGTTCTTGTTGCGTTTTGCAGCTAACAGGAAGGGCTATAATTGCTATTTCAGCTACTGAAGCCCAATTCGGACGGGAAGATGGTCTAAACCTGAGCTCAAGATGACGTGTTTTTTGCTGGAATATTATTTTATTATTGGACTTGTAATTTAAATTAAAGCCCAATTATTTAAGTGGCGCAAAGCCAAATTAGTTTTATTTTATTATTTTATATTGCATTTTAGACGAATGGGCCGGGCAGATCTGAATTAAGCCCAGCCCAAATTGGTTTTTGAACCCTAGGGGCATATGTAGGAGAGGAGGGGAAACATTTTGGATGATGTAATTTTTCAGAATTGGGGATCAAGACATTTTCTCTGGAGCGTTCTTCGCGTTCTTCATCTTCTTCTTCTTCTTCTTCTTTTTCTTTTATGCAATTTAATTTGTAATCATGTTTATCCTAGCCATGCTAGGCTAAACCCCCTTTTTAATCAACCTAAGGGGAAGGGATTCCATGGATCTGTTTAGAGGATCTGCGATCAATCTCTAACCAGATTTATTTCTTTACCCTAACTCAGATCAATATCGTGCGATTGTGGATATTCGATCTGAGGTTCGCGATTGCGATTATGGGTGAAGAATGATCATCAGATTTGATGATCCGATTGTTCTCAATTGAAAATAAGGATTCTGATTCAATTGAGATCAACCGTGAATTTGGTAATTTTTATCCAATGAAGGACGTCCATGGAACCCTAACCTTAGGTTGGTTAATTTTGAATTACGAATTTTAATCCCAATTTTATATTATGTCTTTTAAATTATTCAAACTGAAATCAAAACCCCCCTTTTATTTTCTATTTTCAGCAACGATTTTCACCCAAACAATTTCCTTGAGAGACGACTTAGGGTTTCCACTTTACTGCAAATTTTCTGAACCCTAAATAAAATAATTTTTAATTTGCACGAGTTCGACAGCTCGCCAAAAAGGCACGCAACTTCTTAATTGATTGAGGAACAGGCCATTGAATCATAGCCTCAATCTTCTTATGATCAGCCTTGACTCCCATTGCAGTTACCACATGTCCTAAATAGGAGATTTCAGCAGCCCCAAACTCACACTTACTGAGCTTAACATAAAAAGAATGTTGAAGTAGACATTTCAGGGCTGTCTCAAGATGAATAACATGTTGTGCCAAAGAGGAACTATATATGAGAACATCATCAAAGAAAACCACGATGAATTTCCTCAGATAAGGCCGAAAAATCTTGTTCATAGCAGATTGAAACGTGGCAGGTGCATTGGTAAGACCAAAAGGCATCACCTTGAACTCGTAATGGCCTTCATGGGTTCTAAAGGCAGTTTTGTGGATGTCTTCAGGTTTCATCCGAATTTGATGATAGCCTGAACGTAAGTCCAACTTGCTAAACACCTTAGCATTATACAATTCATCTAGTAACTCATCAATGGTTGGTATAGGGAAGGCATCTTTAACTGTCAAGGCATTTAGAGCCCGATAGTCAATACACATTCTCCATGTGCCATCATGTTTTCTTACTAACAAAACCGGAGAAGAGAAAGCACTATGGCTCATTGAATCCAACCCGAAGCCAATAAATCAGCTACCTGTTTTTCTATTTCTGCCTTTTGATGATGAGGATATCTATAAGGTTTTACCTTAAGATGCTTGGAATCATCAGTTAACTGAATGGCATGTACCATATCGCGAAATGGAGGCAATGATTTCGGAATATCAAAGACATGTTGACAAGCAATCAGAATGTTCCATAATAAGTCAGGTAATTCCTCCTTTAAAAGAATAAGATCAGAATTAACCTGTACATCCTCAATTTGAGACTCTTGCAGCAAAAAAGAGTGACACACGGATTCTGCCTGCTGTTGGTTTTACTGTCATGGTCTGATTTGACACCATGCAAAACTACCAATTGATTATTCCATTGAAACTCCATGAGCAATTCTACATAATCATATGTTACACGCCCAAGTGTGACCAACCATTGCATTCCCAATACTATTTGCAAATCACATAATTCCACAACATACAAATCAGTCACAAAACAATAGCCCTGAATCCACAATTGCACCTTAGCACATTTCTTGTCACATAACAAGAACTCTCCATTACCCATAAAAACTCTCATCTTAGGAGCACGTACCATGGGTAGCTTTAGTTGTTCGGCTAATTCCCTTCTGATAAAACTATGAGAACTGCCAGAGTCAATTAAAACTTGCACTTGTTGATGATTGACACTAGCTAGGAGAACCAATGAACGAACATTAGATTTTCCAGCAAAAGAGTGTAATGCAGCATCAACCCTTGGTATGGAATTGTCATTCTTACACCATAATATTTCCTCCTCCTGCTCTTCATCAGATTCTTCTTCATTAACCACCATAATAAGCATTTTTGCCTTACAACGATGCTTAGAATTCCATTTCTCATCACACGTATAACACAACCCAAGATCTCTCTTCTTTTGCAGTTCTTCATTAGTGAGTTTCTTCTCAGGGAGAGAAGTAGAAGTTGTCGCTGCTGATAGAGCAACTGGAGATGTTTTCTCCACCGTGCTCACAGAATTAAATCTCGTAATTCCTTTCCGGTATTGTGGAGAAAGAGATGAACGAAGCTCCACATGGTGATTATCATAAGCTATCGCTAATTGCATAGCTTGATGTAAGGATGTAGGAGAACACAGTTGTATAGCACCTTGAAGGTCTTCCTGTAACCCAGATATGAAAAATATCATCAACAATTCATCACTAATATTAGTTACCCGATTCACCAACTTTTGGAATTCACCCATGTAATCAGCCAACGATCCTGTTTGCACTAACTTGGCTAATAGACCGCGAACATCCTTGTAATTGGAAGGACCAAAACGCTCACGAACCAGTCGAACGAATTCTTCCCATGAAGAAACTTTGCCACTGTTAAAAACCCATTGGTACCAATCAGCCGCCACACCTTCCATACGTAACCCCGCTAACTCCATCTTCAAGTGTGCTGGAACTTGTTGGATCTTGAAGAATAATTCTGTTTTGAAAACCCATACGTTTGGGACTTTTCCCTCAAATTTGGGAATCTCTGTCTTCACATACTTCAGAATCGCCTTGGAATCCTCGTTCAGCGGAATAGAATGATTAGAAACCTTCACATTATGAACATGAGTCTCTGACGAACCAGTTGCTGAAGAAGACGAAGCGTGAACAGACATTTATTGAAAACGATTTTCCATGGCCTGAAAGCGAACATCAATCGACTCCAAAAGCTGTTCAAACCGTTGATTACTCTGCTCGCGCTGTTGCATCAATTCATCGGCAAGCTCCTAAAACCTCATGATGAGAATGGTGAATTCAGCAATGAAAGCACCAATGATACAAGATGCAGACTTGTATCTGAATAATACGAACAATCTTATTCCAATTGTAATGATACAGATGAATACAACCGTTTTCCAACCTCTCTTTTATACAACAGTTATTAGCTATTCTGTTGTAACTAACTAACTAACTTCTTGATACATGAAATGACTAAAACATCCTTTACTTAACATGGTCAATGGCCCATGATGGAAACCCTTTTATCCTATTGGGCCTCTCAACATTTGATGCAGCTTCTGTACCCGTATCAATGTGCAGGGGCGTTCTGAGTAGTCCATGCTCTCTGGCTCCTACAGGTCTGCGTATAAATTAGATAGACCTCAAATTTTGACACAAGGTAGAGGACATCTCAAGATTTAAAACGGTGTAAAGCACGTTCCTATTGGGTCTTTGTGGAGGGAGATATGCTCTCCCAAAGTTCACTCAAAATCTGTCAATCTTTAGAAATTTCGCCAGGATTTCCTTTACTTTTCCAATAAATCCCACTTTTGTAAAAGTGCATAACTAGCCTCAAATGTACCTAATAGACATGGGTGGCACTCAAGGACCAGCAATGCCTTGGTGCACTTACAACACTTCACAATTTATATCAATGAGTTCACTTTACAACTTAACAATTTCAATATCAATTCTTAAACTATTTCAATCACATTAATTCCTTTGCATGCATTTCTTTGACATAAAACATAAATCAAATCCTAGAATATGCCTATTGTCCTTTCATCATGTTCATGTTCCAATATTACACAAGGTCTCCAAATTACAATTTATAATATACATTCTTCTCCAATGAACATAATACAATAAACTCTAAATGAAAACATGATAAAGCATAAACTAAACTTAGCCAAAAATGACATGAACAAAGATGACAATAAGAATAGCCCTAGCTCAAGACGATGTTCATGTCCTAAGTCTAGCCTAGGTCATGTGACCCCAAAATGCAAAATCCACAATACGTCCATGAGCTAATCCTACGGGCCTTTTGTCCGCCGCTCCAACTCCACTGGCACTAGCTGAAATAAAGTCCCCAAGACGGGGTGAGATATACGAATATATCTCAGTAACCCAGATGTTCTGGAGATCACTCCGCCCAATGGCTCACTTTGATGCATATCAATAATATAATACAACATTTGAAACGGGATAAAGCAATAGATTTAGTGAAATAGGGAAGCATAGGGAACAAAATACGATGAAGCTGGAATGGTCGATGTCAATACCATGCAACATCTGGCCTAGTGGCCTCGGCACATAGTCTACGGGTTCCAATCCAAGGAAGTGTTCCCAGAACATCAACCAAGGCACCCTCCATCCATATACACCCGGGACTTCCTAGTGTGCTCCTCTACGGATGACTCACCACGACCCAAGGTCAGCTGGAACTCCTTCATAGAGACTTATCCAGTGGACGTCCGTAACGCCCGAAGGCAACTGTCTACTGGCCAGAGACTCAGTACATCCTATGTACCACTATACATACAATATGCATGATCATCTTATACTATACTACTAACATACACCTCAAACCACTACCTTCAAGAGGCATGGTGGAGAACACATGGGATCAAACCCCAGTACCAAGGGATTACCTGAATAATCTCCTTCTTACCGCTCCAATTCAATACGTTCCCGAGCTTGATACAAATAGAAATGCCTACATATAGGACATTCCCCAATTCAATTTCCATTCACCAATGCATATACATGATTATAAAGGAATTCATGCATAGGTTCAAGATAACTTACCAAAATCCCTTTGGTCCGGGACCAAAGGCAACCCACCAGCTCACGGTTCCGAGTTTAATTCCGAGGGAGGCAACCTACAATGATCACGCAAGGATCATCAATACAGGGTGAAATCAATAAGATTCCAAAGCACCCAAATCCCCCTTCCACTACTTAGGTTTGACCACTATAGGCCATTTTTAGAAAATATTTTTTTAAATTTTATTTTAATTTTTCTTTAGCATCCCAAGGCTACCACAACACCATTTCAAGTCCCATTTTCCATCCTACACCATCACAACACCATTTTTCCAATTATTACGTTCTAGGCTCAAATGCACATCACACACACTCCAAGTATTTTTCCTTAATCCTACCCTTTAATCCATATTTAATATATTAATATATGTTTTAGAAATGCGAGATGTTATAATAACCTTCCCAGAATCAATTATTTTTTTTTTAATTTTTACACCTGGGAACAGAAATGGATAGAAAACTCGTTTGGTAAAATCAGTTTATTTTTTCTTCCCGGGATGAACCGATTTATTTTTTGTGCTGGGGAACAAAAAAAAGAATCATTTTTTTTCTTTTTTGTTCCTGGGCATAAAATGAGAAACATTTATCTCTCTCAATTACTCTCCACCACTATCATCTTCACCACCGCCACCACCATCCCGATACGACCACTGTTACCATCGTCATACCACCACCACCACCACCACCTCCACATCACCACCATCGTCATTACCACCACTACCATCACTGTCACCACCAATATCACTACCACCACCACTACTATCATTGTCACCACTATTATCGCTACCACCGTCACCAACCACCACCACCATCATCGTAGCCACTGCCATCACCACCACCACCACCATGCCACCCCTACTACAGCCATCGCCGTTGCCGCCACCACCGCCACCATGTCATCTCCATCACCATCGTCGTAGACACTGCTATCACTACCATCGCCGCTGCCGCCAGCACCATTACCCCCACCGTTACCGCCACCATTACACCACCGCCACCGCCACCGCCACCACCATGTCATCATCACCATCTTCATAGCCACTGCCATCATCACCACCACCACCACTATCGCCGCCGCCACTGTGCCATCATTCCACCACTGTCGCTGCCACTACTACCATTATCACGCCATTGCCACTACCACCGCCACTACACCATCGCCACCATCACTGTGGGTACTGATGTCACTATCACCACCACCACCACCACTACCATCACCGTCGCCACCATTACCACCACCATTGCTACTACCATTACCATCACCACACCACCACCACCACCATGCCACCATTACCACCATCGCCGCCGTCACCACCATGCCATCACTGTGCCATCACCTCCACCACCACCACCATCATAACTGACTTTGAACTTGTCAACAAAATATTCGAAAAATGTTCACCAAAAAAAAAATTTCGAAAAATTTCATGAATTTATTAACCATAACGTCAGCAATTACTATACCAAAAATGTAGCCAAACTAATTAAATGAAATATTAATATAATAGTGGATGACAATACGTACTGCATTAAAATTAAATTCAAATTAATTTTTTAAAGAATTTACGGAACGGGCTCGGCTTGGGCGTGTGAGGCGAGGATCTTCAATCCTTTGGGTAACACTTGAGACAATTGGTAGTTTTAGAAAGCCCAGCCCAGCTCTTACATGTTTATACTACACGGTGCGTTTCAAGTCCACATAAGTAGGGTTAGGGTTTTGCAGCATTGGCAGCAGAAGCAGAAGCAATGGCGCCGAAGAAGCTGAGAAACCCAAGGGTGACGAGGAACCCTGATCTGATAAGGGGAATTGGCAAGTACTCGAGGTCCCAGATGTACCACAAGAGGGGCATCTGGGCCATTAAGGCCAAAAACGGCGGCGTTTTCCCTCGTCACGATCCTAATACCAAGCCCGAAGCTGCGGCTGAGAAGCCACCGAAGTTTTACCCCGCAGACGATGTGAAGAAGCCACTCGTCAACAAGCGGAAGCCAAAACCCACAAAACTCCGGTGATTAGTTTAACTCTATATCTATCACATTTATAAGAATCTCTTTGTGTTTGTGTGTTTTATGTTATTTTATTTTTAGTTTCTAATTTGATTGTTAGCTATGAAGGATTTTTGGTTTATTTTTTAATTTTTAGCTTTAATGAGGTGCAGACTAGGATAAGTCATGTCATTGCTAGATGTTAACTGATAAGTGAACCCTTATGTGCTTGTGTGTTTGTCATATAAATTTAATTTGGTTGTTTGATATGCTAGCTATGCTGGGTGTTTATTGTTGTGTTTTGTTTTTTGGTACTTTTTGATTGAGTGGTTTTTTTGTTAGAAATTGTAAAAGAATAGTTGCTTTTGTGTGTTTTCCCCCCCGCTGTCAGCCTGGGATGTGGCACGAGGTGTAGATTGGGATTGGGATGAGCAATGTCAATGTTTAAATGTTGAATGATAAAATGGAATTTTCTCCACTTAAAATATCCCGTCCTGTCTTGTTTTATTATGGCTTTTTTTGGGGGGCAAATGGGGTCTTACATTGGGTTTGGTTTTGTCTCCAGGGCTAGCATTACTCCAGGGACAGTGCTGATTCTGCTTGCAGGGAGGTTTAAAGGAAAGAGGGTTGTTTTCCTGAAGCAGCTTCCATCCGGGTTGCTTCTTGTCTCAGGTGTGTGTATGTGATGAGATTAATTTTTGCTTAACTAGTTTTTGTTTGTTGAACATTGTTTGCTCTATTATGTCTCCTCGTTTTGCTTTTGATAAATAATTAGCATACATTTGCTGCCTTTTATATTTGCTTGCATTTTCAAAATAATTAGTATGTGTTTGGATTAGCATATTTTGGTGTTAAAAGAACATTTATTTGGCTCATTCCCAACAGAGCTTTTGATGAGAAAAATTATTTCAACAAAAAAGAGCTTTCCTTGGTGCATGTTTGTAAAACTTAATTTTTGGAAGTAATTTCTTTATTTTTTCCCAAAAGTTCTCTTGGTAAAATTTTGGTTGTAAGCTGTTTTGAATAATAAGCTTAATCTAAACCCACAGTTAATCTTGTGTTCTTTCAGACCATTTTCCTTTTTGCAAATGCTAGTGGTTGTGTCATTGGATGTGTTTTGGGGTGTATTTTCATTTTAGATTTAGATAAATATTGTTGAATCAATCTCTACATCCTCAATTAATGGCTCTTGCTATTTCATCCCGGGACTCCATTCTTTAGTTATCTTTGGTCTCTATTCTCATGTTGTCTTTGCCATTTAAGGTCCCTTTAAGATCAATGGGGTTCCACTGAGAAGGGTGAACCAATCGTATGTCATTGGTACATCTACCAAGGTGGATATCTCTGGTGTTAATGTTGATAAATTCGATGACAAGTACTTCGCTAAGGAAGCAGAGAAAAAGAAAAAGAAGGGAGAAGGGGAGTTCTTTGAGGCAGAAAAGGAGGTTGGTTTGTCAGTCTTTTGTTTTATTGATGATTTTACAAGTTATTTCAGATGCTTCTGTGATGCTGATATGTGTTATCTTTTTCCCAATGTAGGAGAAAAATGTGCTTCCCCAAGAAAAAAAAGATGACCAAAAAACTGTGGACACTGCTTTGTTAAAAGCCATCGAGAGTGTTCCGGACATGAGGTCTTACTTGGGTGCCAGGTTTTCGTTGAAGGCAGGAATGAAGCCTCATGAGCTAGTCTTCTAGAGTGACAAAATTATTTTCCTTATTCAGTTTTTGTTGAACATGTTCGTAATAGTTGTACTGTTATGCATTCGTTGGAAATGAAACAATGTGCAAGGCTTTTTTACTTCCAGTTTTGGTCTTAATAGTTTTATTATTTGTACCTTAATTAACACACACACACACACACACACACACACCCCTTGATACTAGCGGCAGTGTTGCGATGGCTACTGGTATTCTTTTTGGAATGTAATTGGGTATAAGGATAAAGTTTTTAAAGTGTAATAGGGGTTTATCTATCCTTGAATTAAAATCACTCTAGTTTACACGGCATTTGCAATTTTCATTAACAGTGAATGTTCCTTTGCTTCGCCAGTTTTCATAAGAGACGTTCTCACTTTAATATCACTAGTGTATTACCGGTGCCGATGCACGAAAAAAAAAACTCATAGTTAGTTAATCGCATTATAAATTTTATACTTATAAAAATATGTATTGCTATCTTATTATTTTTTTTTTTTTTTTGCAAGAATTTGTGTCGTTAGTATTTGGAATTTTATAAATTTTTATTTACAAAAATTGAAATTTGAATTAGGAATTTAATTATAAAAGAAGAATAGTGGAATTTTAATTTAATTATTAAAACGTGTTGGCAGGAGGGGTGGGAAGGCCCTCTGGGCAAGCCCAGATTGCAATATTTAACTATTAGTATTTTATATAAATAATTATTTTTTTGCAATGATTTGTGTCATTAGTATTTTGAATTTTACAAATTTGTATTTACAAAAATTAAAATCAGATTTAAGAATTTAATTATAAAAGAAGAAGGATGAAATTTTAATTTAATTATAAAAATGTGTTGGTGGGCTGACCCTTCGGGCCGAGCCCAGTTTGCCACCTCTAACTATGAGCATACAATATGTTTTTATATTTATCCAGAAAAATGGTTCTTATAGTCACATTTAAATTTTATATTTTATCTCAGAGATGGTTTTTTCATTGATTACAATGAGATTTAAAAAATAATAATAAATAATTATTTTTTGCAAGGATTTGTGTCCTTTGTATTTGAAATTTTACAAATTTGTATATACAAAAATTAAAAACAGATTTAGGAACTTAATTATAATAGAAGAATAATAAATTTTAATTTAATTATAAAAACATATTGGCGGGTCGGCCCTCCGGGTCAAGCCCAGTTTGCCACATCTAACCGTCAGCATTTTATATCAACATGTAATAGGTTTTTATATTTATCCACACAAAAAAAGATTTTTATAATTACTTCTAAATTACTATCTATCTATATTTTTTTATAGTTGTCTCTAAATCAACTCTCTCATATGTGTGTATTTGTGAAATATATATTAGATGAAGAGTTGATAAATATTTGAGTTGAAGATGAATATGGTAATATCAAAATACCATTCATTAGCTTAATTGAATAAGTATAAATAATTATTTTCAAAATGAACATATATATATATATATATATATATATATATATATATATATATATATATATATATATATATATATATATATAAGCATATACTTAATGCATGGTATTTAATCTCAATAATACATCAACTCCACCAATAATATTTTTGTGAAGAATATGAAGAGCCAAGTACTCATTGGGTTGGAATCAACTATAGCATTAAAATAATGATATACATCAAAACATTGAATGATCATTCCTTTTAATTGAGTAATTATTAAGAATAAATAATTATTTTTTTTGCAAGAATTTGTATTCTTAGTATTTGAAATTTTATAAATTTATATTTACAAAGATTTAAATGAGATTTAGGTCTTTAATTATAAAAGAAGAAAGGTGAAATTTTAATTTAATTATAAAAACGTGTTGGAGGGCAAGGCAGGTCAGCCCTCCAAACCGAGCCTAATTTTTCACCTATAACTGCCAAAATTTTATATAAATAATTATTTTTTTTACAAGGTTTAGTGTCGTTAGTCTTTGAAATTTCACAAATTGTATTTATAAAAATTGAAATCAGATTTAATAATCTTATATTATAAAGGATCTTATATTATAAAGGAGTCCCATTCTTTGGAAACCTCTGCCACGTGTCTGTCCCTCCTTCAATTTCAGGTTTGCTTTCACACTACAAATTTTAAAAAGTTTCTTTCTTTGGTAATTCAGGGAATAAAAAAATTATAAAAGAAATTATAACCAGGACTCAAAATCGATGGACACCATTTGCTGTCTAAAATCAAAGATGCAGATTTATTCTCATTTTTATTGGGACACAGCTCATAATCGTTTTTAAATTTTAAATTTCAAAAACTGACAACTCAATTAATGTTCACCTACTTTGTCCATTCGAATTGTTAAACGTTCAACAAAACCTACACGCCTTCTCATTTTTTTAGTCGTTCACTTATTTTGACATCTTCTTTCTCCTGTTCTTACTTTTTTTTTTCAGCTTCCATATCAGAGCAAAACCACATCAGATATGTTCTTAGTCGTTCTTTTTTTTTTTTATCTATTCGTCGTTTTTTACCAGTGCACAATATTTTTGTTCATCGTTTTTTATTTTCTTGCTGCTGTTCGTCTTCGTTTTAAAATCTTTTTTTCTCCGTTGCGATTTTCTTGTTGCTGTTCATCTTCGTTTTAAGATATTTTTTTCTCCGTTGCGATTTTCTTGCTGCTATCGTCATTTGTTTTAACATAATGTTCGTATCATTTTTCTTGCCTACGATTTCTTTCTTCATTTTTGTTTGTAGGGGTTGTTGTGTTGGTATTATTTTTTGTTTTCTATTAAATCTCCTTCTTCTGCAAACGTGCCACGATTTCTTTCTTCATTTCGTTTCGTAGGGCGGAAGGTTTCGTCGTATCTCATGGTGTATGGGTTTAGGTTTCGTCGTATTTCACAATTAGGTATTCTTTTCAAGTTCTTCAATTTTGAATTCTCTATCATGCATTATGTTTCTTTTCTTTTTTTATCTTCTGATTTCGTTGCTAAAGGTGAATTCTTTGGAATGGGTTTTAGTTTTTCTTTTCAATTTCTGATCTCCTATTCTCTCTAATGTAGTGAAAATCGTGAAAATCCCTTCACAACCAGATATTCTTTTTCAGTTCTTCAATCTTGAATTCTCTATCATGCATTATGTTTCTTTTCATTTTTTCTTTTGTTTTAGTTGCTAATGTTGAATTCTTTGGAATGAGTTTTAGTTTTCTTTTCAATTTCTGAACTTTTATTCTCTCTGATGCAGTGAAAATCCTTTCACCATTAGGTATTCTTTTTAAGTTCTTCAATTTTGAATTCTCTATCTGATGTTACCTTTATTTTTAATTTGGTAAAACCCTGATATTTGATGAAATGTTTCTGGTTGCAGTCATAGGGTGTTGCACGAGATTTTGGAGCAGTTTGCACACCAAAATTTATGCTTTTCAAGAAGGTAATAACAACCAGTATCGGTCATCGTATTGCACATTGATCCGTGACTTTGATTTGGGGTTAAACTAAACCATCAAGCTTTGGTCTCTTTCATGATCATGAGCTTATGGTTGTGTTTTTCTATTTGTATGAAGTGTTGGATGTAGCATAAAAGATTTCTCATGCTAAGATTCCAATATGGTTATTGACTTTTTAATGGATGCACTGTTCTACAGATTTCTCATGCTAAGATGGTTATGGAAGTTGCAGAAATGGCTTCAAGTTGGAAAAGAGAAGAAGTTCAAAGAAGGCCAGAAAATTGTTGATCAAATGTTGTATGAAATAATCACATCGAAACACAGAATGCAAGGCTAGAGCATTAACAGTAGCATCCTAGCTGATGAGTCAGAGTTTAGTAATTGATTTTGGTCCCGATTATGTATGTGTTGGATGATTTGGCTTTTGAGATCTATTTGTGTTGTTGATTTAGATGATTATGTTTTGGTCTTCAAGCAGTTCTCACTGTAAAAAGAAAAAAAAATTGTTATCTGTTGAAATCTCAAATTCCATATGGTGTTCATTTTTATGCTTTTGTTTGTGATTTCTGTATTGTATTTTTGGGATGAATGATTTGAGTTTTTCTTTTTATCATGTGGTTAATTATTTTTCTTAGATTTCAAACTTGTGCATTTAAGCAATTAACCAATCGATGTTAATTGACTTTTTGCTTGCGTACTTGATTATTTTGTGTGGATTTTTTTTTTAATGTGTTGGGTTGCGTTATCTTTTTGGCACTTTTTGTGATACTGATTTATGGTTTTTGTGATACTGATTTATGGTTATCTATGGGTTCTCTTTATGATAGGTTGTTGAAGTTTCAACTTCTAAGACTGGTAAGCATGGTCATGCTAAGTGCCACTTTGTTGGAATTGATATTTTCACTGGCAAGAAGCTTGAAGATATTGTGCCCTCTTCCCACGACTGTGATGTATGCAATTTTTATTATGTTTCATCATTCTTCAATTCTGTGATTTCTTTCTTTGATGACACTTAACTGGGACTTTTGCTCTGTTGTTGTAATCTTTTTATTATTATTATTATTATTATTATTATTATTATTATTATTATTATTATTATTATTATTATTCCAGGTTCCCTATGTGAATCGTATTGACTACCAGTTGATTGATATTTTTGAGGATGGATTTGTGAGCTCCTGTTGACAATTCCTTGGATTCACCCATTAATCTTATTTTGTTTATATTATCTAAATCTCTACTTGAATGATGTGTTATAGGTGAGCCTGCTTACTGATAATGGTGGCACCAAGGATGACCTGAGGCTTCCAACTGATGAGAGTCTGCTTACTCAGCTTCAAAGAATCAGCTTCTAAATCTCTCTTTTGCCTAGGAAATAGGGATTGCTTTTAATTAAAGTTATTGATAATAGGAATTAGTTTTAACTCAAAAAAATAGAAAACATTCAATGACATTAAAAGTTATACTTTGTAGAATGAGCCAAAAACTATGATGCACGACATCTGTATTATGTTAAGAAAAATTCCACTAACTTTTAAAATTTGAATTTTAAACTTAATATAGGTGAAGAAAAATTCAGCATTAATTGATGGCAAATATCTGTATTAATACTCCATTACTTTTTCAAAATTCAAATTTTAAACATGATATAGGTGGGAAAAAAGTTTAACATTTTTTAATGGGGGAAAATTCGAATTGTAGAGTTCAAAAGAAAGTTAAAATAAAAATGTCAAATTTTATTGTATCAAATTTTAATATTAAAATTTGATACAATAAAATTTGACATTTTTATTTTAACTTTCTTTTGAACTCTACAATTCGAATTTTTCCCCATTAAAAAATGTTAAACTTTTTTCCCACCTATATCATGTTTAAAATTTGAATTTTGAAAAAGTAATGGAGTATTAATACAGATATCTGCCATCAATTAATGCTGAATTTTTCTTCATCTATATTAAGTTTACAATTCAAATTTTAAAAGTTAGTGGAATTTTTCTTAACATAATATAGATGTCGTGCATCATAGTTTTTGGCTCATTCTACAAAGTATAACTTTTAATGTCATTGAATGTTTGCTCTTTTTTTGAGTTAAAACTAATTCCTATTATCAATAACTTTAATTAAAAGCAATCCCTATTTCCTAGGCAAAAGAGAAATTTAGAAGCTGATTCTTTGAAGCTGAGTAAGCAGACTCTCATCAGTTGGAAGCCTCAGGTCATCCTTGGTGCCACCATTATCAGTAAGCAGGCTCACCTATAACACATCATTCAAGTAGAGATTTAGATAATATAAGCAAAATAAGATTAATGGGTGAATCAAAGGAATTGTCAACAAAAACTCACAAATCCATCCTCAGAAATATCAATCAACTGGTAGTCAATACGATTCACATGGGGAACCTGGAACAATAATAATAATAATAATAATAATAATAATAATAATAATAATAATAATAATAATAATTAAAAGACTACAACAACAGAGCAAAAGTTCCTGTTAAGTGTCATCAAAGAAAGAAATCACAGAATTGAAGAACGATGAAACATAATAAAAAGTGCATACATCACAGTTGTGGGAAGAGGGCACAATATCTTAAAGCTTCTTGCCAGTGAAAATATCAATTCCAACAAAGTGCCAGTTAGCATGACCATGCTTACCAGTCTTAGAAGTTGAAACTTCATCAACCTATCATAAAGAGAACCCATTGATAACCATAAATCAGTATCACAAAAACCATAAATCAGTATCACAAAAAGTGCCAAAAAGAGAACGCAGCCCAACACATTAAAAAAAAATCCACACAAAACAATCAAGTATGCAAGCAAAAAGTCAATTAACATCGATTGGTTAATTGCTTAAATGCACAATTTTGAAATATAAGAAAAACAATTAACCACATGATAAAAAGAAAAACTCAAATCATACATCCCAAAAATACAATACAGGAAGCACAAACAAAAGCATAAAAAGGAACACCATATGGAATTTGAGATTTCAACAGATAACAATTTTTTTCTTTTTACAGTGAGAACTGCTTGAAGACCAAAACCTAATCATCTAAATCAACAACACAAATAGATCCCAAAAGCCAAATTATCCAACACATACATAATCGGGACCAAAATCAATTACTAAACTCTGACTCATCAGCTAGGATGCTACTGTTAATGCTCTAGCCTTGCATTCTGCATTTCGATGTGATTATTTCATACAACATTTGATCAACAATTTTCTGGCCTTCTTTGAACTTCTTCTCTTTTCCAACTTGAAGCCATTTCTGCAGCATCCATAACCATCTTAGCATGAGAAATCTGTAGAACAGTGCATCCATTAAAAAGTGAATAACCATATTGGAATCTTAGCATGAGAAATCTTTTATGCTGCATCCAACACTTCATACAAATAGAAAAACACAACCATAAGCTCATGATCATGAACGAGACCAAAGCTTGATGGTTTAGTTTAACCCCAAATCAAAGTCACAGATCAATATGCAATACGATGACCGATACTGGTTGTTATTACCTTCTTGAAAAGCATAAATTCAAGTGTGCAAACTGCTCCAAAATCTCGTGCAACATCCTGTGACTGCAACCAAAAACATTTCATCAAATATCAGGGTTTTACCAAATTAAAAATAAAGGTAACATCAGATAGATAATTCAAAATTGAAGAACTTAAAAAGAATACCTGATGGTGAAAGGATTTTCACTGCATCAGAGAGTATAGGAGTTCAGAAATTGAAAAGAAAAACTAAAACCCATTCCAAAGAATTCAACATTAGCAACTAAAACAAAAGAAAAAATGAAAAGAAACATAATGCATGATAGAGAATTCAAAATTGAAGAGCTGAAGAAGAACATCTGATTGTGAAGGGATTTTCACGATTTTCACTACATCAGAGAGAACATGAGATCAGAAATTGAAAAGAAAAACTAAAACCCATTCCAAAGAATTCACCTTTAGCAACGAAATCAGAAGAAAAAAAAGAAAGAAACATAATGCATGATAGAGAATTTAAAATTGAAGAATTGGAAAAGAATACCTGATTGTGAAATACGACGAAACCTAAACCCACAAACCATGAAATACGACGAAACCTTCCGCCCTACGAAACGAAATGAAGAAAGAAATCATGGCACGTTTGCAGAAGGAGATTTAATAGAAAACAAAAAAATAATACCAACACAACAACCCCTACAAACAAAAATGAAGAAAGAAATCGTAGGCAAGAAAAATGACTACGAACATTATGTTAAAAAAAACGACGACAACAGCAAGAAAATCGCAACGGAGAAAAAAGATTTTAAAACGAAGATGAACAACAGCAAGAAAATCGCAATGGAGAAAAAAAGATTTTAAAACGAAGACGAACAGATGCAAGAAAATAAAAAACGACGAACAAAAATATTGTGCACTGATAAAAAATGACGAAAAGATAAAAAAAGAACGACTAAGAACAGATCTGATGTGGTTTTGCTCTGATATGGAAGCCGAAAAAAAACAATAAGAACAGGAGAAAGAAGAAGATGTCAAAATAAGTGAACGACTAAAAAAAATGAGAAGGCGTGTAGGTTTTGTTGAACGTTTAACAATTCCAATGGACAAAGTAGGTGAACACTAATTGAGTTGTCAGGTTTTGAAATTTAAAATTTAAAAACGATTATGAGTTGTGTCCCAATAAAAATTAGAATAAATCTACACCTTTGATTTTAGACAGCAAATGGTGTCCATCGATTTTGAGTCCTGATTATAATTTCTTTTATAATTTTTTATTACCTGAATTACCAAAGAAAGAAACTTTTTAAAATTTGTAGTGTGAAAGCAAACCTGAAATTGAAGGAGGAACAGACACGTGGCAGAGGTTTCCAAATAATGAAATTCCTTTATAATATAACATTTTTCCGTAACTGGGATGGGTTGACACGAGCTGTCGAACTCGTGCAAATTAAAAATTATTTTTATTTAGGGTTTAGAAAATTTGCAGTAAAGTGGAAACCCTAAGTCGTCTCTCATGGAAATTCTTTGGGTTAAAATCGTTGCTGAAAACAGAAAATAAAAGGGGGGTTTTGATTTCAGTTTAAATAATTTAAAAGGCAGAATATAAAATTGGAATTAAAATTTGTAATTCAAAATTAACCAACCTAAGGTTAGGTTTCCGTGGACGTCCTTCATTGGATACAAATTACCAAATTCACGGTTGATCTCAATTGAATCAGAATCCTTATTTTCAATTGAGAACAATCGGATCATCAAATCTGATGATTATTCCTTTTCCATCTTTTCCATGATCGCAATCGCGAACCTCAGATCGAATATCCACCATCGCACGATATCGATCTGAGTTAGGAAAAGAAACAAATCTGGTTAAAGAATTAGAAAAATTACCAAATTCACGATTAATCTCAATTGAATCAGAATCCTTATTTCCAATTGAGGTTAATCGGATCATCAAATCTGATGATCACTCTTCACCCATGATCGCAATCACGAACCTCAGTTCGAATATCCACAATCGCACGACATTGATCTGTGTTAGGGTAAAGAAACAAATCTGGTTAGAGATTGATTGCAGATCCTCTAAACAGATCCATGGAATCCCTTCCCCTTAGGTTGATTAAAAGGGGGTTTATCCTATCATGGCTAGGATAACCATGATTACAAATTAAATTGCATAAAAGAAAAAGAAGAAGAAGAAGAAGAAGAAGAACGCTTCAGAGAAAAAGTGCCTTGATCCTCTAATTTGAAAATTACATAATACCCAAATGTTTCCCTTCCCTTTTCCTTCATATGCTGCTAGGTCAGAAACCAATTTGGGTTGGGCTTAATTCTGATCGGCACGGCCCATTCGTCTAAAATGCAAAATAAAATAATAAAATAAAACTTAATTACAAGTCTAAAACTTCAGCAAAACATGTTCTTCTTGGCGTTAGAAATCGACCAGCTTCCAGTCCGAATTGGGCTTCGAGCTCTTCATAAGAATTGTAGGCCTCTGTGTTATCTGAAAAACTCAACAAGAACGGAGTCAATCCGACAACTATGGACCGAGATATGGCTAAAATACAGAAGTAACGTAAAGCTGAAAAATTCTGACGAAAATAAATTAAACCCAATCAAACACTAAAAAATGTAAATTAACTCAAAACATCATTATTTTATTTAAATAAATCCTAAAAATACTAATCAAGAGTAACAAATAAATGCAACAAAATATGAGTCATCAGTTCTCTTCTCTAATGTTTTTCGGAATCCTACATCTGCTCATTTTTTCTTTAGTCTTTTTGTAACGGCCCGAAATTTAAATAATTAAAACAATGAAGTCACCACCAATTTTATTTACTTTGGAAAAATTGGAAAACCTTTTATTTCAAACTGGTCTTTAAAATTCTAGATCAAAGGTTCAGGAGTCTAATTATGCGCAGGGAAGGGTGGAAACTTAATCCCACTGCACCCTTAACACATCCGTTTTAAAAACGGTTACCTTAAATTAATCATGCGAATTGTTAATAGCTTTTAAAAATATTTGTTTTATCCCTTACAAAAATAAATATGATTAATTAAGAAGAATGAAGACTAAAAATATTAAAACTTTATTTTAACTTGACGGAAAGAGTTCCGCTCCGACGTATCCTCCGGTGCAGTGAAGAATTCAAAGCTACATCATTTTTTTTGTTTGCGTACTGATTATTTTGATTTAAATTTAGAAGTTTCAGATTACCAAGTTGTCACAACTAAAATAATCTGAAATGATAATTACAGGATTAACAAGCTGTCTCAACTCAGCTAATCCTTTATTATGAAAAATAAGAATTTTATTTTAGCTCGACGGAAAGAGTTCCGCTCCGACGTATCCTCCGGTGCAGTGAGGAATTCAAAGCTACGTCGTTCTTAAGAAAATATTTGTGTATTGATTGAATTTAATTTTAAAAAAAATAATTTTAAAGAAAATCATTGGAAAATTTAGGCTTTGATGATTTGTATTGATTTCAATAATTTTTACTTTTATTAGTATAATTTTACAATAAATTTTGAATCACCAAGCCGTCACGGCTAAAATGATTCAAAAGAGTATGAGATTAACAAGCTGTCTCAACTCAGCTAATCCTTTTAAAAATAGATTTGACGTTAATATTTTTATTATAAATTTTACAATAAAATTTGAATCACCAAGTCGTCACAGCTAAAATGATTCAGAAGATGATAGGATTAACAAGCTGTCTCAACTCAGCTAATCTTTTTAAAAATATATTTGACATTATTTTATTTATTTATAAATTTTATAATAAATTTTGAATCACCAAGCCGTCACAGCTAAAATGGTTCAAAATAAAATATGTTGGATTAATACACCGTCACGGTTAAATTATCCTTTTTAACTAATATCAGGTTAATTTTGAAATTTATATGCGTTGAGTAATCTAATCTCAATAAAGTGTTTTTTTTTCTTTGAAAGGAAAACCTGATTTTCATATCTTATCGTTTTTATTATTTTCTATAATAATAATAATAACAAAAAGTTCGATTTCGAATTCATTTATTACAAATTCATTTCAAATAAACTTCACTATATTCATTGAGGAGGGATATTCTTACTACCAAAATTTTCTACTACCAACTTACTACCTATCTAATCACCATTGGATCAACATTTTCTCTTTTTTCAAAAACTTTTTAACATTCTCTCTCTTTGATTCAATGATAATTAGATATGTAGTAAGTTAGTAGTAGAAAATTTTAGTAGTAAGAATATCCTTCCTCATAGCAGGTCACGAGATGGTTGGGCATTGGAATTTTGTTATTTCTCACTTTCATCTTTTAGGTTTTTTTTTTTAATTTCCTTTTATTTCTCTTAAAAGAAACCAAATATTCAACTTTCAAAGTCTAATTCTACTTTCCATTTACTTTTACTACCATAACGTAACAACAGAATAAAAAATAAAAACAGGCATAATAGAATATATAACACTAAACAAAATAAATAAATAAATAAATAAAATAAAATAAAGGATGACATAAATGAAAAATGTGTCATGTGTAATCAAAAGAAGAATCCTGAACAAAATATATATCATGTAACTTGAGAAATATTTTTTATGTTCTAGGATCACCAATAATCCGGTGCTCCCTCTCACAACATCAATTTTTTCTTTCCTTTATTACCCCTGTTATTTTTTCTCTTTTTTATTTTTACCCTTCCATTTACAACCACCAAAAGAATGGTGGTCCGGATCACTATAAATAATCTCATGTACCTTGACTCTGATCGTTTTGATTAACTTTCTTTTCTTTACATTTTTTTATTTTTATTTTTATATTTATATTTTAACATCATGAAGGTCCTATCCTATTCTAGAGAAAAGAAGAGCAATCGACAGCCTATACTGCAAATATAATGACTTTTCCTACTCTAGTTTACCTTTATATATTTAAAAAAAACAAAACAAATAAATAATGAGCTAGTTGTAATCGTGACACTAAAGGAAGACAACAGATAGCTATGAGTTTTAGCAACAAAGTTAAAGAAATGCAGAATATTTATAATGATAAACAAGTGATGAGTAGACTCACAAAAAGAAGAAACTCTCTCCGTAAAATGAAAGTGGAACAGCACATAAGAGAAGAACACCTCAATGGCTTAAAAGACTGAAACCAGTTGCGGTGGTGGTGACTAAATAAAACCAACGAAACTCCTGGTGCGGCAGTGATGAGGTAGCGAGGTAGCTAGTGGTGATCTTTGGTCGGTGAGGTTGGCAACGTGCTTCAGCAGGTGCAGTCACCGAAGGTGTGGTTTTGGTTCACGGTGGGTTTATGGTGTTTGAGATCCTAGAAGATATCTTCATATTGTTTTTTAGTATTTCACCGTGAAAGAGTTGGTTGGGGTGATGGAGATTGTGGAATCGAACGGAAGAAGTTTGTGGAGTTGATTGTGGCTGAGGATGGAAGAGTGGATCCCTCTTTTCTGTCTCTTCCCTTGGCCTTTTTTTGGCTTCCTCGCTCTTGCCCCCTTCTCTCCTTTTTTCTGATGATTTTTGCCTCTTCTTATAACCCAATACCTGTTTTGAGAGCCTGAAGGTGTGCAGCCTGTGTACAATGCAGTGTCTCCTCCTTTGATCATAGATGCCATCTTGACTCCCCATTTTGGTGATAACCTCAGAAGCTCTTTTTTTCTGTTTTGTATTTTTGCTTGCCTCCATTTGTAGCTTAATTTTGTTTTGGTGTTGCAGCACCTGCATGCGCCAGTGCAAGGTTTTGACGGTGGGGAGCAAGAGTCATTTTCAGCATGTTTGCTTCGATCACTCTTTAGTTTTTTTGTTTTCTTTTTGTTTTAGGATAGAAACAAGTAATGTTGACTAAAAACAAAAGACAAAAACAAAAACTTTACTGACTGTTACAATCGGCCCCTTTTTTTAATATATATATATATATATATATATATTTAATCTTTTTTTGATCTACTTCTCATTTATTAATATGATACACTGACTAAATTACTTAGAAAGGAATATAATTGGATTTTTTATTTTATTATTATTATTTTTTATTTTTTATATTTAGGACAAAATTAGATGTTCACACTTTTTGTAGCTATTGTTAGACAGACATGTCCTGCTATTATAGTCTCTATAAACCAAATATATTGAATTCTTTTTTGGTGTGCTTTTCATTTGTTTGATTTACTTGTATGTCAAACTTAAAACTACCGGTGCCATTGATATTGTCTGTAAGTTTACAGAACTGTAAAAAATATGATACGTATAGCCTCCATGACAATGTTTTTACAAAAGATGAATTCAGTGATAATCATAATCTGGCATCTAAAATTTATCCCAAGTAACATTCTGCGAAGATTAATCTTGAACAGCATGAATGCTAAGAAGTTGCAACGATGTACAACAGGAAATTAATACAATTATTCAACATGAAGTGTTGAAACTATGCATCAAAGCATGCTATCTGTTCGAGCCGGTAGCCTCTTGAAGAAATTGCTGGGTACAGAAGGCTGCTTGCTGCGAAACCTTGGATGCCTCAAATAATACAAACCTGTTACCAAAGCCACTACTCTTGGTGGTGTTGCATAGAGAATCACAGCTGAACAAAAGCTGAACACTAAGAAGAGGCTAGTAGCTCTGGTGTCTCTCCAGCTCAAAAGAGACTGAAATCTTTCTCCTTGTGTTGCTATGTCCCCAACAACTGTTTGTATCCTACCTGCTACACTTCTAAGCCTGTCATACCTCATTCTTACCACATCATGCGATCTAGAAGTTGGGAATGTGTCAAACTCTTCATCAAGTTCATCTGGGTGAACTGCTTCTGCCCATGAGAGTTTAGTATCCATGTGAGGTGGGTGTCTAGGACGGAACCTATAGTTCCACATGCCAATCAAGAACATGTAGAGAAAGAGAGTTGGAAGTACCAATTCTGGGTACCAAATCAATATCAGAAAAAGAATGTGAACTACAACTGATGTGATGGGATTCTTCCAAAGGCAAACTTGGCTAAACCATTGCCCCATTGTGATTATGCTAGAGAAAAGTGACATGATACGAAAGAAGTTAGCTTTGCTTCTTCTCATGCTCCACATGTGGGAATCAACATCCAACATGTACTCCACCACCTCCTTCCTGAGGGGAGGTTCAGCTCTGCCAAGCCTCACAGCTACAATATTCATGGCTTGGTACCTTAAATTGTCTACTTGATTAACTGTGAAAGGATCTAAGTAATGCATCTTGGGCAATAAGGATTGCCCATAAATATAAACCATATTAGCTACTGAGAGGGTAGTGAACCTCACTGCTAGCTGAAGCTCACCCATCTTCTTAACACCATGTGGGTGCAAAGCAAGAAGTGGGTAAGAATGTGTGTAAATTCTCTGAGTTTCCATTGTTGAGAGTCTAATCCTTACCTTTCCAATTCGTGCATCCCGGTCTCCACTGCCACCAGAGCCTTTTTCCCCTCCACCTAAATGGCAATTGTCAAAAACCCCTAGTGTTATTACTGTGCAAGGATCATAAACCTCCCATGTGTATTGCTGATTCCATTTGGGACTAAAAGTGTCAAGAATTGTTCTTGTTCTGACCCATTTCTGGCCATACTTGGCAACACAATATGCATCCGTGCTACCACGACCATCCTTCATCTTCATTGGGAGAAGCCCTTGTGCTCCTAAGATGCCTACTTCAAGTATCCCAATAGGCTGCTTCCATAGCTGTCTAGCAGTTGGTCTTTGGTCACTTGTGTACAAAGTGGATTCATCCAGAACATGGTATCCACCTTCAAGGCAAATTCTCAGGTGAATCCTGGTGGAAAATTTAAGCTCCTTCCTCCTATCAGCTTCTAGCATTCCAAAACCAAATTTCTCAAGATTGAACCAACGAGAATGAACTGGCCGGTGGTCTAGCCGCTTCTCAAAGAGGGTCAATGGTAAGATTATCTTCCCAAGTACCTCATCTTTTGAAGAGTGCACATGGTCCTCCACAGTTATTGTCAATTGCTCCTCAAATGGTTCAGCAGCCACAAAAACTAAATCTTCATTCCAAATTGGTGTAATTGTTCTACTTGGACATAGCTTGGTTGTTAGTACTTGGCTTCCCATCTGAGCTTTCACAAAAACAGCTGGCAGGCGACTTCTGTCACTTGGTATCACATCTTGTGCTTCAATGACATTGACCCTTAGATACCACAGTTTTGGTGACACATAAACCTTTGATCTGATGTTGAAAACACCCTCCCCATACACAGTGGCAACATCTGAATGCCAAGCATCTGAGAAAGCTTCATCAGCTTGAGTTCCCATCCAAACTGCAAGCATAATATCACCCCTAACCTTCCCTTCTCCTCTTCGGTCCTCAAGTCTGTACCACTGAGGAGCCAGTGGACTGTCTGGTGGAACTCTGGTTGGAACCTCATTGAGATCAAAAACCACCCTTCCAAGATAATCATCTCTGCCCATCATTTCTTTATCTTTCACAATGACTTCTAAAACAGAAGATTGAATTCTGTCTTTGGAGAAAGCATAGACTTGGTTCCACTCTGGGTTCGATTTCTTCTCAATGTGCTTTGTTCTTCCTTTGTAGTTCCCCAACTTCACTTCCACGTAAGGATCGCTGCTTGAAGTGAGAGTGCTCAGAGGAAGATCTTTGGCTTTCACTACCCGAACATACAAATAGAACATCTGCTCAACAAGGTCATATGTGCTTGTGGATCTTTCACCACCACTCATCCACCCTCTTCCTCCATATGCTCCACCATTAGGCCACCGCTCCCCTAGTTGTGGATTGGTGTCCTTCAGATTGTAGTCTTCATCATGGCTACTAGGATGGACTTGAGGGTTAACTGAGTGCTGGCTACTAGGATGAACTTGGGGGTTAACTGAGTGCATTGTGACTGGAGTACCTCGTTGTCGTCTCTTTATTGAAATCATTGGCTGCTGGAGAACTTGGTGTTTGTGTAGTTGTTGAGTTATCTCTAGGACAGGTTCTTTGCTTTCCTTCTTTGGATATTGATCAGTATTAATCCCACTAAGCTGACCTTTTGCAGGGGGACAAGTTTGTCACTGAAGTTGAATATACTTCTTCTGCTTCTTCTGTGGTTGCTTTTGAGGTGTAAAATTCAGGACCTTCAACTTTGGGTTCAGCTTCTAATGTTTTGTCAGTAAGGTCTAAATTTTCTGTGGTTGAGGGAGTACAATGAGGAATATTAGTAGTTGTAGACTCTGGTAGTTGTGGCGAAGTTGAAGGTGAGAGTTTTTCTAATTCTGAAGGAAAAAAGGAAGAGATAGCTTTGGGTTTAGACTGGGATGCAATATAGATTTTCAGGCCAATTTCACCCTTCACAGAAAAGAAAAACCACTTGTTCTCTAGTGGGTAAGTTTGATAAACTTCTTGACCTTCCTTAACTAGAATAGAACAAGGAATTCTTACCCTTCCTAGGAAGTTCCGGCTGGGAATAGGTCTCCTCCTCTCATGGTAGACTGAGACTTCAATAGTATGGTGATGATAAGGTTTGGTTGAATCTAAATGGAAGAACAGTTTGTGATTCCAAGTGGGATTGAGGTTCTGGTTCGGCTTAGTTGGTTTTCAAAGTCTACTTCCACAAATGGACTTGCTGATCCCTCAACGTCTTTGGGCATAAGATCATGAGCATCAATAACCTCCGCTACCAGCTTCATATCCTTTTCTTCCTGAAGCTAAAGCTTAAGTGGTTATCCACAAGTAACCTAATATTCGCTTCTGAAGCAACAAAATTATACTTACGAAAGCTAAAGATAGAAAACGTAGTAATGGTTCTCTCACTTTCTTACACACTACAAGCTCTTAAAACTACTTCGGTTTAAGAAAGGAATAATTTGATGAAGAAGCTGCATGAGCTTTTAGTTAATCAATATGGGAAAGCAGAAAAGGATGGAGGGAAAGCTTCATGTTGATCTAACGTAAAGCTGGGAAATTCTTTTGGTAGTGAAGGTTGTAATTGTTTGAGTTTTATCTTCAATGATTATAAAATATGAATAAACTAGGTCTGAAACATGGAATGCTAAATGGTAAACAATAATGCAGAATTCGGATTTGCTTTTTCTTATCTGTCCAAAGCTGATTAATCCCAGTTAGTAACCTTGAAGGAACAAACGTGGATTGGTTCTTAACTCAGTCATGAGGCATAAGGATCTCATGTGTGTGTTAATATAATATAGTTACTTAATGAAGAGGGTTTTTGTCTAAAGGGATTAGTTCAAAGGATAAGTTATTTCTTCTATGTGCAGCAATGCCAAAGTGAAGATAAAGTGAGTAAATAGGGCGTGAAAGGTAGATTTGAAGCTGCAAGAAAGCAAAGGCAGTTTAACTCAAGGGCTTGTGACCTTGCGCAAAGATGCTTTCCTTGTATATTATAATTTTCATTTACCTTTTAGGGTCAGCCTTTCTTCATAGCGGTAAGGTTTGTTCTTGCAATTAGAAGGTCGCGAATTCGAGTTCGAGAAACTAACCCTCTATAAAAATGAGGAGGGATATTCTTACTACCAAAATTTTCTACTACCAACTTACTACCTATCTAATCACCATTGGATCAATATCTTCTCTTTTTTCAAAAACTTTTTAACATTCTCTCTTTGATCCAATGGTGATTAGATAGGTAATAAGTTAGTAGTAGAAAATTTTGGTAATAAGAATATCCTCCCTCTATAAAAATATAAGGGTAAGGGTTTTATAAAATCTATCTCACCCCTATCCTTGGTAGGGATGTGCATGGGTCGAACCGAACCGGTTTTTTTGAAAAACCAAACCGAATTGGTTTAAATGGTTCGGTTCGAAAGTGGTTCGGTTCGGTTCAAAAGTGGTTCGGTTCGGAAGTGGTTCGGAACCGGTTCGGAAGTGGTTCGCAACCGGTTCGGAAGTGGTTCGAAACCGGTTCGGGTCGACCCTCTTTTGAAAAGAAAAAAATTAAAAATTTATAAAATAAAGTTATAAAAATTAATTTGGTTCGATTTGAAAATAGTTCGGTTCGGTTCGAAAACGGTTCGGTTATGAAACCGGTTCTAAAAACTGGTTCGGTTCTTAAACTGGTTCTAAAAACCGGTTCGGTTCATAAACCGGTTCTTTAAAAACCGGTTCGGTTCATGAACTGGATTTTAAAAACCGGTTATTTTATGGAGCGGTTCGGTTCGGTTCATGGTTCGACCCACTTTTTTGGTTATTTTGCACATCCCTAATCCTTGGGGTCAGAGAGTATTGTAGTTTGAATTCCTACAAAATTTTCTTAAATTGTTGGTAGTGTATTATTTATTTATTTACTAACCAGCTCAATTCCTACTAAAGGTTGTTCAGATGGTGCTTTTTTCTTCTTCTTTTTTATAGAATGTTCAAATGGTGCTTTGGTGTCAATATGATACGATCCTAGTCAACAAAGAATTTAGAAGAGTGTATAAAAGAAAGAGAAGCAAGGGAATATTGCTGAGTCAGCAAAAGTTGTTAGGAGTGGAGTTTAATTGTGGGAAGTCACATTGGATGGCATTGGGTCACGTTGGGGGGAGCTTGTTCTATTTAGAGGAGGGGATCAGCATTCTGAAGGGCATATGGAATCTTGGATTGGGACTGGAACTTGGTAGAGAGTGAGGTCTCTCCAATTATCTCACATTATCATTTTCCTTTTCTGCATTATGTATTTCGTTTTCCATGTTCATTGTTATTTTTACTTTGGTTTCCATTCTATCATTTAACATGACTACACAAAATTTCCCTCACACACAACATTTTATGGGACCCGCATGTTTAAAAAAAAAAAAAAACTCTGGCACTGTTGAAAGGTATATTTTCAAAAAGAAAAGAGTTATCGTTCTCAGGGAACAGGTTGAATTATTTTTCCTTCTATTAATCTGAATTAATAATCCTTTAATTGGGTTTATTTGGTTTATGGTAAAAAGAGAAATTTATTGTATTCTACGTAAACTATAAAAATAAGATCTAACAGTAAGAAGTTTTTTTAACAATGTAAAAGGCTTCTGAGTATGTTACAATCATGGATGACACAAAAATATTGCATTCCTGCAAATTCGTTCAAAGCCACAGCAAGTTTATCCCAAATTCCGAAGCACTACCACTAGTTAGGTTGAAACTTCCCAGAATCAACATTAACATTCAAGAAGATCTTTTTCCAAAGGATCTTGAATCTTTACAGAAAATTATCAGAAATCACCCTTGATTATCCCTAATCCAAAGGGGTTCAATCGATTCTTAACAGAAACGCATTTCCCAAATTGCTTCTGTTGAAGAACTCAAGGTTCATTCCCATGAATCTCTTGAGTTGAAAAATTAAAGAATCATTCGAATAAGAAAAACGCAGCAATAACTAAAAACCTTAAGAAATCTTCATCCAATCATTTTCACATACCCAGAAAAGAAAAGATCTAAAAACCCATATCAGAAACACTATAATATCCGAAAAATAAAAGCAAACATACCAAGTATTCAGAAAATAAAACGGGTTCTTCAAACATTAAGAACCCTAACTTGATCTACAGTAAAAGACTCCCAAGAATCTACCGCTACGCAAGCAGATCCGCGACTCCTCTCCCTTGAAGATGCGTTGTCAAAGCCCTCCAAGGTCAAGGATGATAGACGAACGATGCAGAGCAAACCAGATCCACACAAAAGAAAAGAAATGTTTTCTCAAAGCAAAAGGTAAACGGACGAAAGAAAAGAAAGAAAACTCAGAGGAAACTTGTCTCTATTTCTCTAAGAAAAGTAATTCTAATATCTATCTCTAAAAATCTGCATCTTTTTCTAATATATCCTTTTTTCTTTTTTTCAAAATCATCAGCTTAGCCTTCTTTCATCACAGCCCTTCATTTCCTCCAATCCAACGGTCCAGACTGCTCCCTTCTTTTACATGTGATCTGAAGATAAAAATAAATAAAATAGGTGAGTAACAAGACAAATATTACCATTTTTACTTCTTACCTTCAATTTTTACATAGATCCTTACTTAACTCAATTGGGCTTAATTTACCTGCAAAAACACTAATTAACAACCCAAAGATATTTAAATATCATAAAATAATATAATATAATTAAACATAAATATGTGCTAACAAAATACCCCAAACTTAATCCATTGCTTGCCCTCAAGCAATCAAACAAACTTTTATTCAGAAAATAAACAATTAAATCAAAATTCAGAATCACTTAGCACTATTAAATTAAACTTAATAACTTAGATAAATTTATCAACTATCTATGAAAAACATCACACTCCTTAAAGCATTGACCAGGCTTAATGTTAACCAATTCCTTCATCTAATTAATCATCTAACTCCAGTCAATCAGTAATTAAAGAAGCATTCAATCAAAAACTCATGCACATTCAATCAGTTGCAACCTTTAATTTAAACTGATTCAATTGACAATCCACTGAATTCCTTTCCAGACATTTTCAATAAATCACACTCTTTCATTTTTTATAAGGAAGGATCACTCATTGTCATCATGCATGAATGTTTCTAATCTACACAACCATTCAGAAACTTGAAGTCCAACATGCTACTTCCATCATAGGGTCTTTAAAGCTTGCAAAGAGGCAGGGCTAGGATTGTTGTTTTTCTAGTCTCTTGGCTAATTAAGCTAACCCTTTAGTGTCTAACTAATCCTCATTAGCTTTTTCTGAACTTTTTGCCTAAACAAGACAAAGGGAAATTACTGACTTTCTTCTCCCTCTTGTATTGATTACCTCTTTTATTTTTTTTTCATTTCTTTTTTTTACAAATTTTTTTTACTTTTGCCTTTTTCCTTCTTCTTTAAAAAGTAAGCTCAGAGATCTTTTTATTTTACAAAGACTCTTTTCATAAGATCACTTGTTCTCCTTTTTCTTCTAACATTTTTTTTACCTCCTGAATTTTCCTTCTTTTTCTTTTACAACCAATTTCCCTTTGCCTTATTTAGCTTTTTGTATTTTTAAGCTAACGAGCATTAGCTAAACACTAAAGATAGCTGTATAGGGTAGACAAGGAATTTGGCTTATAATATCAGGGTGAAACAGAAAAGAAAGGCTCAGGCTCAAATAAAGGGACCAAGGGATATAATTGAAGGGTAAGGCCTTTGGCTCTAGGCTATATATTCAGAAACAATGCCCCAATCACACAGAAATAGCATATCAGTCATCCAAACAGAGTGCAACATTCAGAACATCAATACATAATAACTAATGATCACTCTCAAAGGAATAGAGTGTTTAGGTTCAAAATACCTCACATAGGTTGTTAATCAGTGGTTTATCAGTGAATCAGCAAATCAGGGATTTCAACAAAATTGAATGGCATGCCAATTGATTTTAAACTTATGTAAACACTGATCAACTAAGTTAAATCCTTAATTGACTAGGAATTAAATTAAATTAAATCTGGTTATACTCAAGCAATGATCATGTTAAGCACATCAAGCTATAAATTATTTCCAAGTTACTATAAATTCAGCATACAAAACAGAGTAAATTACAAAAACAAAAATAAGTGCCAATCCGCAGATACAGAAAGATTATAAGGTGAAAGCATATGATTACAAAAATCACCCCAAACTTAAAACTAAGCTGGGTCCTCACAGCAATACAAAATAATAAATTGAAACGTAAAATAATAAGTAAATAAATAAATAAATATATAAATTAATGAACAAATAAATGAATAAAATAAATGAATAAAGAACCTGGGTACCAATCACTTGATATCAGCTCTCAGAAAAAGTATCATCCACATCGACCACATCATCATCTGACCCCTGCTCAGCAGCTCTTGACGTCCCCTCATCACCAATTTGTTGTAAAAGATGGGCTGGAATTTCAGGAAACTCATCTTGGGGGAAGGTCTCTTGATACGATTTCATACAGCAATGTCTAGAGGTTTTGATATATGTAATCAACCCCTTGACACATTGCTGCAATTCCATGATTTGATCCTTCATCTCTGAAACCTGGCCCTTTTCTGCTCGTTTAGGAGGCTGAGTAGAAGATGTTTTTCTTTTTCTACGTAAGCTGGACTCAGCTATCCTCTTCAGGCAGACTTCATTTATTGGTGAATTCGGGATTGGGACCATTTCCCTGTCTTCAGAAGAGGGTGGGACTCCAGCTGCATCACATAACAGCTTTACCAGACATGGGAAATAAAATGGTCCTGTGGTTTTCTTAGAATTCTCACACAGCTCCTGGTGGATCAGCCTCTCGGGGTAGAATGGCAAGCCTTGCATTATGCAGTAAACCAACACACCAACTCTTGTTGTTAAGTGGTTCATGTGCAACTTAGGGAAGATGCGGTGTCTCACAAATTTGGCCCAGACTTGAGCTTCCTTGGTGAGCTCAGTCGTTAACATTTTCTCAGAATCCCATTTTGTATTGGGATTTCCCGTGAGGATCTTTGCCATTATTGAATGAACGTTCGGCTGAGTTCTGTCTGTTAGAAACTTCAAGTACCAGTTATAATCCCCATCTTTGAGGTTATAAATCTCTTGAATCTTGGCTGGGGATATATCCACCAGCGTCCCTCGAACGAGGACTTGTAGAGGCTCATTCTCCTCTGGGAAGTTAGCCACGAATTCGTGAACCAACCGGACAGGCACTTGAACAGAGGGGTGACTTGCAAAAGTTTCCCATTTCCATGGTGTAACATGTTGCCAGACGAACAGCTCCATGTATCCCCCCTCTTCAGTTAAGTCGAATCCTCGTTCATAATGAATGCGCAGTTTGCCTGATTCCAGCTCCTTGAGGCGTTGTAATACTCTTGCTGGAACAGGAGGTTCTTGAGAGGAGGATGGATCGGCTGCTGATTTTCTAGTCTTTTTAACACGAAGAGCTTTAGTTTTTAGTCCTCCGTTCATGGTTCTTGGTGGCATTGTTACTGAGTATGATTCAGTAAGCAATTCGAGATAAGAATTATTTGTTAGTAACTTCCAGCATTCACAGAATTATAAAAAAAAAAATCAGCAATAATAAAATAAAATAAATAAATAAATAAATAAATTAATTATTATCCATAATTTTCTAGAATATATCAATAATAAAATTTAACAGAGTAGAAAAATTAATTACTACTCAGAATTTTTTATATCAGCAGAAGAACAAATACATAACAGTGAAAGTAATGTAACAGACTTACCACTTAGAAACATCTAAAAACTTTCACAGGTACATGCAAAAAAAAAAATTCAAAAATCAGGGAGTGCTTGCACTTATATAAAAATAGAAAAATAGAAAAAAATAGAAAAGAAAAATAAATATAAATATAAATATAAATAGAAAAAAAAATTAAAATTAAAAACCTTTTCATGAAATCAAATCCCGAACAAAATAAAATAAAAAAAATATTATTATAAACCAATTCCGTAACGCAGAGTCGCGCGCAAGGAGGAAGACGAAGGTCGCGAAAAGGATGAAGGGAATCGGAAAGATGGGAGCTAGGGCATGGAGTGGGAAGGAATGAGGACGGTGCGAAGAAAGAGGTGAGGTTTTAAAAAGAGAAATTATGAATAAAACTAAAAATAAAAAATAAAAATAAAAATAAAATGAAACTCTTTAATTAGGGTACTCAGCATAATTTAATGGATGTGACTAAAGAAAGAAAAGTCACATCCCTGCGCTGAAAAGGAATTGTCTTTTCCCAGGAGTGCTTTAATGATTTGGTGGCTCAATGGCGCGCAGTGT
>JAVKPL010000469.1:0-14781 GCA_032173675.1 Gastrolobium villosum
TAAAAAAAAAAGATTGGTATGCAAAAATATGTTCAATCCAACGTTAAGGTTCAGCAGATCCCCAACAGAATATTACCCTTGATCATAAAGACTGCAATATTTGACCTTGCAAGTTAAAAGGAAGGCCCACACATCTCTGCCATAAAAAGTATAAGCCTGTCAGACCATCAAATTTGTTCTAGATTGAAATTGAATGAAGCAATTTACATTATCAAATTTGAAAGGCATAACATAAACAATCATGCAAAGAAAAACAATGTATTTCCTATTAAGATTGCAATCAAATTAACATGCCTAGTGAATGAAGGGAACCCAATAATTTCCACAATTTATTTAGCTACTTTGTAAAGATGAGCTATATGAACAATTGTCACAGTTTTATGGGAACAAGAATTTAAAATTGAAGAATGCAGTAAAAAAATTTACCCTTTGAAAAAATTCTGACTACTGAAATTATAAATAAATAAAAAGACAGTGCAAGTTTTAAAAATTAAAATAAATAAAAATTTAGTTGTGATGCATCAACCAGCTATCGTTTGGCTTTTACTAATGATTTCCAGTTTTCTCAGTCTATTCATTTACAAGGTTAAACAAATATGTAAGCCATAACTTTATGCATCTAAGAAGACAACTTGTACCAAGGACAGGATTAAACCAGAAATGCAGCTATGGCATTTTTCAAAAGGATGAGTTTAGATAGATAATTTGTGGGTGAAAGGGGGGGCTAAGAAATATATTTGGAAATAGGGTAGCGGCACTACTCACACAACTCATAATCATAGGTCTTTTACCCCTGCTAACTATTTTAGGGACAATTAGCATCTTGTCCAACAAATAGACCATGTAAATGTGAAATTTATTTATTATCAAATGAAAGAGTTCTTAGATAAGTTAGCACCAATATATATGTATTTCTTCAGATCTTTATCATTTTTCACAGTTAACCTGGTCAGATAAAACTCTAAAATAGATAGAGCAGGCACCAGATATAACTTCAGGTTATGATTCATTTCAATAAAAAGTAGTATGGAGAAACAGATATAACAAAGGAGTGAACCTGTATGACCAATCTAAAATGGGATTCACTCTCATAAAAGGTGGCCACCCAGGTGAACTTGGGGAGAACTGTTCTTGGCCAACCTACAAGGTTGGAGCATACATGTATGAATAGAAGTATCCAATACTCCAATTTTCATTAAACAACTTGGAAGTTTGGAAGAAAATTCACCGTGAAAAGAAAGGTATCTCATTTTAATTTTCATAAAACAACATTGAGTTTGGAAGAATAGCAGGTCACAAAACATGTATTATCAAAAAACAGTCATCTCACGGTTAAGAAACAAGGATACCGCGGTAGGATCCCCAATTCGGACTCCAAGGAAAATAGCTCGAATTGGCTTATCCTTTAGCAAAGCCTCCAAGCCGGAGTTGAAATCTGAGCGAATGATGTCAATTTGCAAACCATAGCTGCTCAAGCAAGAATAATTAGTTAGCTGCTGCATCCTTCAGTGAGAACAAACATCAAAGTTTAAAATGATAAAAGAATTCAGAAAGAAAGGAGGAAAAAGCATTTTTCCACGTTATCTAAACTGTGGTGACTGGTGAGTGGTGACAATGAAGAATTAATTTAAATGTAAAAAGGTGCGAGAATTTTCACTCACGTGGCAGCTGCATCATACGTAAAAGAGTTGATCTCTGCAAAAGCACAAGGACTCTCAAAATATATTGTTCGAATTGGAAAATCTTTTAGATTCTCATTGGCACTATTATCCCCCCTTTTATGCAAGAAATAGCCAGCCCTGAGTAGGTGCAACAAAACCTACAAGTCAAAGCTCAATGTTGCCATCAATGACCATGAAGATACATACAGATACTAAAAGATTACACTCTGTTAAAACTTACCGTTGAATCCTTTCCACCATTAAAACTGAAGGCAACCTCCTCAATACTGTAGGAAAGAAATACATTTAATACATTTTTCCATAGATTGTAAATTCTTCTATTCATTCATTCCAATTTATTTTCCTTGACTTTCCCCCTTTCTTCAGTTAAAACAAAGGCAATTGAGTTTGAGAAAACTGATAATCAAGTTCATAAACTAAGATGTATATACAATTTGCACTTATAATTAATACAGGCATGACATTTACAGCAAATGAAACAACAAAAAGATCCCAAAAAGTAGGGAAAATCACTTTGCTAAAGATCTATGATCTGCGGACATCCCATAGCAATCTAGTTTAAATACATCTGCAGTCAATTGTTGAGAAATAGTGCTTCTAGAAAACATCAAAAGTTGTTAAGTTGTCTATAATAGATTGTCACACAAAAAAACAATGACAAATAGCCGCTCATAATGTCTTTTCTTCAAAAACCAACACATTAATCTCAACATAAAAGCAGTTTCTATTTTTTCAGCCAATAGCACCATTAGTATGACACAGTTGAGGACTCCAACAACTTAGACCTAGTGTAACTTCATTTACAGGCTTAGTCATTTACATCTTTGTTCCAAGGGAATTTTCTGCAGTTATCTTCAACAAATCCAAACATATTTGGAAGGCATTGTAAGGATCAGAGCAACCACACACACAATCAAAAAGTAGAAAAAGGAGAGAAGAGCACGAGACACGATTACCTTGATCTAGGACACAACATAACATAAATAACTATCAAACACAAATTGTGTTAGTTATTATGTGAGTTGACATAACATGGTAAGACACAAATAACCTATTTATGACATGACACAACACGAATGACCTGTAAGAAAATTAATACAGGTCAATTTTGGATACGCAGGTTGACACGCTACATGACACATTTTTTCCTGTCAGTTTTTGAAAATGAGTGGGCCCGAACATGAACTTTTTGTATCGTGTTCGTGTTGTGTCAGCAGGTCGTGTTGAAAAGTGCCACCCCCATATGGGGGTAGGAAGAGTGAAGTATATCAATGTAACATTGACTCGGTAATGCAATAGTATGAAATATAACTTAGTGGAGGTCACTGTGAAGGTCTCACGCAAGCTGAGAATCAAGGAGCAGGTGTATGAACAGGGTTATGGCTAGTGAAGAGTGATTTCAGCTGAGTAACAACAGCTGAGTAACAGGGCCGTTTGGTACGCGGCGTTCTTCGGGATTCCCGGGAAACTGAATTTTTCTAAATTTTAAATTTTCGGATATTATCATAAACTGGATGTAAAAATCATATTTTTGAAAATTGAGATTCCCGGACAAATAAAAATCTCTCCTGTACCAAACGCCCCAGGTTAAGCATGAGAGGTGTGAGGAGGCCATAACCGCTTTCATCCCTGTGGGTCCTATTGACGTGTGAGGCTGTGTGACTCCTCACAGTCATGTATGCGTTGGAGTGAGCGGGAAATCAGGTGTAAATGGACCATTCGTCCTTTCATGAGTTATTGGGTTCTGTCCAATGAGAAGGACCAGACAGGCTCAACTGGCCGGTCTAGAGCAGTGATCACTCGGTCCATCATTTGGGGCAGAACAAATATCATTCAAATGGATCCAACATAACATTCTTTTTCCTCCTCCAATTCACACTAACCAACAGAAAACTGAAAACCGAATTCGATTCCACATGCATAAAAGATTCAAAGCAGTTCATGCAAAGGTTTAAGACAGCAAAATATCCCATAAACGTAGATAAAGACCAACTTACGAATACAAAGCCAAAGCTCTCTGAATAACATAGACAGCATTGGGGTACTTGGTCTGGAGTCTTCGATCGTCACACTCACTAATTGCTTTGTCGATCTCCATGTTACCCTGCACAAAAATATAAGAAGAATGAACAAAAATAAATAAATAAATGAATTTGAAACCATGTCAAATGGGGTATATAAAAATTGCAAATTTATGTCGTTTTCCACAAACCCAACCTGGGTTTCGTCGAAAAGATTTTGCTTTCGAATTGGAAAAGTGTATTGTGATGTGAGCAAGGAATTAACTGTAGTGTACCTAAAAGTGAACTGCATTAAATGAAGGATTGTTATATCATTCAGGAATAGCTGCTTTTGTGTTTGGCGAAGCTGAAGTGAATGGTTAACCTTTTTTCATTTATTTTTTTCTTAAAATCAAATGAATATGTAAGAGATAATCATAATATAATTTGGAACAATAGTTAGATAAGAAATTTAATGGCACAGGTTGGTTATCAGAGCAACAGAGACCATGTGATTATGAAAATATAAATTGTCCTATTTAATTATTTCATAAATGATAGATTTGATACTTTTTAATTATATTAAAAATAATAATTTATGTACTAAAAAATAATAATAATAATAATAATTTTAAATTCTCTTTTGTTTTCTTTTTTTAAACAAATTATCACCCAATCATGCACTAAGAAGATTGCCCCCCTAAACATGCACTAAGTTTTAGCATTAAAGAATATTCGTAAAGGATCCTCAACTATTTTGAAGGATTTTCTTCTTTCACGGAATCGTTAGTGTTAGGTCCGAGGTAGACCGTATTGCTATACCAGATGGTATGCGCTCAGAGATGATGTATATGCCTGATATACTGGGCTTAAATGTCGAGGTCCCAATCACTGCGCACAAGCAATAGGCTTTACAACCAAGGGGTGGTGTGTGCACAATGAGTGGAATAAGCTAGGCGATTCAGAGGTGTGTACCTGGGATGTCTGAGCTCTTATTTATAGGGATACCTGGCTAGGTTGCTGAGCTCCCACAGTTGAGATTCGGTCCGACTTAGTCGGCCTCAACTAGTTTGTTTCATCTGTTGGAATTTGGCAGTATCTTTTAAGGAGATATCCTAGGGCGGCGGTTTTCCAGAGGCTTATCCGTAACAGTTGCCCCCCAGCTCGGGATTTCATAAGTCGGAATGCCGAGATGATCTCTGGATTAATTGGTCATCCTTGACCTTGCCATTACTTGAACTTATTCCCCATGTGTCAACTACGTCGGAGGTCATGACTCCATTCGAATCTTCTTGTTATGATTTTTGATCAAATTGGTGAGGTCAGCAGATTTTGAATGTCGGAACTATTGACATGACCTTTCAACTTTCTGACCTTTCGTTTCATTACAATTTTCTGTCCTTTCGTCTTATTCCTGCAGTGACGGTTATAACAGGACACGTGCACTCCATTTACTGGCAGTTTGCGCATTGGGCAGGGGGTACTACACTGAGCCTAGTATAGGCCATGATTGAGAGCATTGAATGTGGGCAGGAATTGCAGGGCGTGCAGGGCGGCGAAAATCCCTTTTTGCCCCTGATGCCCCAGACGCTTCGGAGACCCCCCTTTGGCCTTTGCGCTTCCAACTCCTTCAGCTCTATATATATGTTTCAGTTTGCCACTGTCATTTCTTTCTTACTTCCTGCTCTCGTACGCATCTCATAGGGTTTTTTGCGTGTTTCTCCATTGTCAAGGCACTCTTCATTCGCCACTTCTTCTCCTCAATTTTCAACCAGGTAACGTTCTTTTTTCTTTGTAGACTTCTATTTCCCCTTTTTTCTGATTATTCGTTTTCCTGTTGGTGAGGAGTGTTTCCTGTCTTACTCACTCTTTAAGTGGGTAATGGACACTCCTGGTAGTTCTAGTGGCCGAAATGATAGTAGAGAGGTGTCTGAGGAGATGATAGGGAGGTTGCCAAGATCTGTTCAGTATTGGTTTTACGGCAGAGAGTACACCGAAGAGGAGAGGCTCCAGCAGCTTCTCCGAAGTCACCGAGGAGGTCGTCAGACCTCCAGAGGTGCTCGTGGTAGGAGAGGTAGAGGTCGGAGGGGACGTAGGGGTGAACACGCCCAACCATCTTTCACTAGAAGTACGTCCTCCTCGATTCCTCAAGCTTCAATTTCTAGATCGAGTTCCTTTTCTGAGCCAGTTCCTTTGTCCTTCATTCTTCCTCCTCCACCGTTTGGACAAGGCTCGGGGTCTGTTTTAGATCGGATCCCACCTTTCCAGTTGAGTAATAGTTCTTCCAGCATTTCTTCATCCGACCTGGGTTTTCCCAAGTCGGAAGTCCCTTCTAATTTTGATGACTCGGCATCCAGTCAGGTGCCTTTTGTCGATCTCCTTAGTAGTTCTGATGACTCTGTCCCTTTTTCTTGGAGTCCAGGCCCATTACCATCTGATTTAGATGATTCTGGGTCAAGTCAGGTTGATTTTATTTCTGATCCAACTCCTTCGTGTTCCAGGGACCTGACAATGGACAATTCTGATGTCGATGAGTGGGTTCTTCTAGAAATCCTTCATATGCGGTCTATAATGACTCCAGCCGACGTCTCCCAGCTACCTCTTGGGAATCCCGACGGGGTTGATCTTCTTCCACCGGGTGATTACCCGGTATGCGCAGGTCCCATATCGGATGAGCCCTGCTTCTTCTTTTTCTACCGGGATCTGGTCACTAAGGTCGGAATTCGGCTTCCGTTCACAGACTTCCAGATGGCTGTGCTGCGTCGGATTAGAGTAGCGCCCTCACAACTCCACCCCAACTCATGGGCTTTTATCCGTGGTTTTGAGCAATTGTGCTCTTACCTTTTCCTTCCCTGTACAGTCTCCCTTTTTTATTTCTTTTTTGATGTTTATACGGCTCGGAGTGGTGCCGAGTTAAAAGAAAGGAAAGGGTGGGTTACCTTCCGAGGTACTCCTGGTAGGGGAATTTTCATCCCTTATTCACAGTCCTTCAAAGGCTTCAAGAATGCCTATTTTAAAGTGGCTTCACGCCCTGATTCCCTCCCATGGTTTGGCAAGGAACTGCTGGATGATGGGAACCTTTTATGCCACTTCGAGCTGTATTGGACGCGAAAACATTACCGACGTCGTCCAAAAAATTACGCCACTCCCCTGACCGCGCTTTCCCGAGACGAGAGGTTCGCGGTGCGAATTATAGTCGAGTATGTTGATGATTATGGCATCATCGACTTAAGTCGGATAGTAGATAAGTTTGGAGACGATGCTATTTATGAGTTCGGTATGTATGTCAAGTTTATGTTACGTTTGATAACTACCTTTTTGTACACCTTGATAATACTCTTTCTGGTTTACAGTTGGCATGACGTCGGCGGAATACAAGAAGTATCTACCCAAGAAATCTGGCAAGGGCAAGTCGCGAGAGGCTGCCTCTCTCGAACCTGAAGCTTCTAAACGACGACGGGTAGATATCATCTTGGGTGAGGACCATCCTGCTGACGAGGTGGTTCCTGTTGAGATTGCCCCCTCTTCGCCGAGTCCAGCTCCTGTTCCTGCTTCCCAGGGTACCCTCCTTAGTTTAGAGCCGGGGGAGCTATGGAGGTCAGGTGTCTCGGACCGCCTCAGGGCGGCTTTGAAACCCCCTCCGAGTCTCTTTCTGAACTCTGGCCTGACTTCCACTGTAAGGGCCATGCTAAAGCGGATGGAGGAGGATGCCTTGAAGACGACCTCATTGATTCAAATATTTCAAGACCTCCTCCAAAACCTGGACCAGGCTAATGCGGCCAAGTCGTCCCTTACTTCTAAGGTCGTGGAGCTAGAGCAATCTAAGTCCGACCTGGAAGCCAAATTTGGAGAGCTGCAGAAGGAGGTGGAAACGGCGAGGGAGAATCTGAGATTAGCCAACGCCAAGGTCAGCGAGCTGAGCGCCGAGAAAGAAACCTTTTCCAAATCTCTAGGAGATAAGGATGTCCAACTTCAGGCACTCCGGACTCAGCTCGATCAAACGACCGCCGATTTTGAGGAGGCTAAGACCGTGGTGGTTAACGCGGCCGTCCAAGCATTTGACAACGCCATTGCTCAGGCCCGAGTTCTGAACCCCGGGCTTATTGAAGCTGGAATGGACGTGTCTTATGAGGTGAAGGACGGCGTCATTGTTCCGGGATCTCCAGGTTCCGAGGAGGAGGCCGAAACTGGGACCCCTTAGGTTTAGTTATTTTTGTAATATCTTGTAATCGTTGCCGTGTTCAGCTCGGCTTTTGTCATTATAAACAAACTTTTGGTTGATCCAAGATTGTCAATTTATACCATATTGGTCTCGTCTTTATTTGTCTTTACAACTTGCGAGTCCCTGATGGCCGATCTAGAAAGTATATTAATTTCTTTTTGTTCGTCAACAAAAATTTATTTCTTTAATGATCGTGACATGTCGGAATCATAAATGGAAGCGTTTTAATAACAACTGCTCATTTATTCATAATGAAAATTTCTTTACAAATCCGAGCTTTACAGCCCGCTTATTTGCCTTGAAATAAAATCTACCTAATGACTGAGCTCCATGGCCCGCCTTATTTACGTGGACAAGAGTCTAGCACTTGACCACATCTTTAAACCTAACTGTAATAGGTCTTCAGCTTGTCGGCATTCCAAGTTCTTTTTACTGGCTTCTTGGATAAAGTTTCCAAAGTGTAGGCTCCCTTTCCGAGATTATCCTTAACCCTGTAAGGGCCTTCCCAGTTTGCTGCGAGCTTTCCATCTTTGGCATTTTTGTTACCAATGTCGGCTCTTCTCAGAACTAGGTCGCCGCTCTGAAATGACCGAGGTCTTACTTTCTTATTAAACCTAGCCGTAACTAAGCGCTTAGCCATCATATTTTTATATCTGGCGTTCTCCCTGCATTCATCCAATAGGTCGAGCTCAATCAACAATGCTTCCTCATTTTGGCCTTCAGTGCCTTGCAATCTTTGTGCCCTTCTCCAGGACGGTTCTCCGATCTCAACCGGAATCATTGCTTCACAACCGTATGTTAGCCTGAAGGGGGTTTCTTCTGTTGCGGATTGAACGCTTGATTATTACTAGTGATGTATCCCCATAAAACTAGGTGTAACTGCTGTACCCAATTTCCTTTGGCCTCGTCAAGCCTTTTCGAAAAAAAAAAATTAAAAATTTTAAAGTCCGTTGATTATTACCTTGTTGGCAGACTCGGCTTGTCCGTTGGTCTGAGGATGTTCCTTGTTGGCAGACTCGGCTTGTCCGTTGGTCTGAGGATGTTCCACAGAGGCAAAACGGTGTTTGATTTTGAAGTCAGCCATGAGCTCTTGGAATTTCTTGTCGATGAACTGAGTTCCGTTGTCGGTGACAATTTCTGCAGGGATTCCAAATCGACTTACCAGATTCCTTTCAAAGAAACGGCGTATCCTGGCCGAGGTGATGGTGGCGAGGGGTTCGGCCTCGATCCATTTGGTGAAGTAGTCGACTGCAACTATCAACCACTTGAGTTGTCCTTCAGCAGCAGCAAAGGGTCCCAAGAGATCCATTCCCCATTTAAAAAATGGCCATGGTGCCGTGATGGTCTGCAACTCCTCTGGGGGTGCATGAATTATCAGTGCATGCTTCTGACATTGCTCACATCGTTGAACATGTTCCATGGCGTCGGCCACCATTGTCGGCCAGTAATATCCTGCCCTTAACGCCTTCTTAGCCAATGCTTTCCCTCCCATGTGATGTCCGTTGATGCCCTCATGGATCTCGGATAACACATATTCGACCTCGTTTTTGTCAAGGCATTTCAGCATGGGTGCATAGAAACCCTTTTTATACAGTTGGCCCTCTACTATAGTAAAGCAGGCCGAGTTCCTAACAAGCTTCTTTGCCTCTTGAGTCTCTTCTGGCACAATTCCTTTTTCAAGGTAGGCCACAATTGGTCTTCTCCAATCTTCCGTGTCGGTGGTTATCATTAGGACGCATGTTGGTTCTAAAATGCTTTGTTGAATAACAGTGCGGTGGTTACCGGATCCTTTTGAGCTTGCCAGTTTAGACAGAATGTCGGCCCTAATGTTTTCGTTTCGAGGGATGTACTGGATCAATACCTCGTCGAACTCGGCAAACAATTCCTTGACCCTTTGGAGGTACTTCATCATGAGGGGGCCCTTGGCTTGGTATTTTCCCTCAACTTGGGAAGTGACGACTTGGGAATCACTCATGATTTTGACTCTCTTTGCTCCATGCTCTCTCACCTGCATAATCCCAGCAATAAACGCCTCATATTCAGCTTGGTTGTTTGAGGTTGGAAATGCCAGGTGGAGCGAGTGCTCAATTGATACTCCTTCCGGGCTTTCAATGATCACCCCAGCGCCGCTTCCTTTAGAATTTGAAGATCCATCAACATAAACTGTCCAGAGGTCTTTGTCAGCCTTCTCTTGTTCATTGCCCGGGGTGAGCTCCAAGATGAAGTCGGCCAGTGCCTGTGACTTTATTGCCGGCCGAGGTTCGTACGTCAAATCGAACTCGGACAGCTCGACAGCCCAATTAATCATTCTTCCTGCCAGGTCAGGCTTATGTAGTATATGCCTGATGGGCTGGTTTGTCCGCACTATAATTCGGTGGCTTTGGAAATAAGGTCGAAGCCTTCTTGCCGTTGTCAGTAGAGCAAATGCCACTTTTTCCAGCTTCTGGTATCGGAGTTCCGGTCCTTGCAACGTCCGTCCTACGAAATATATTGGATGCTGGCACTTATCCGTTTCCCGGACCAAGGCGGCGCTGATAGCTTCTTCCCCCACAGACAGGTACAGAACCAACGTTTCTCCGGGTTCTGGTTTTGTTAACACAGGAGGAGTAGCTAAACAGACCTTGATGTTGTCGAATGCCTTTTTACATTCTTCCCCCCAACCGAATTCTGCCTCCTTCTTGAGGAGTTTAAAGAAAGGCAGTGCCTTCTCAGCTGACTTGGGGAGGAATCTGGTCAGTGCAGCAAGGCGGCCTGTAAGTTGCTGGACCTCCCTTTTATTTTCTGGCTGTTTCATTTCCAATACCGCCCTACATTTGTCGGGATTTGCTTCTATTCCTCGATTCGTAAGCATGAACCCTAGGAATTTTCCTGCTGGTACTCCAAATGCGCATTTGGCTGGGTTCAGCCTGATCTTCCGAGCTCTTAATTGTTCGAAAGTTTCTCCGAGGTCAGCGATGTGCGCTGAAGTGCTTATCGACTTGACGATCATATCGTCAATGTAGACCTCCAGATTTCTTCCGATCTGAGTCTGGAAGACTCGGTTCATCATTCTTTGATAAGTGGCCCCAGCGTTTTTGAGGCCAAAAGGCATAACATTATAACAAAAATTTCCTTTTTCCGAAATGAAAGCTGTCTTCTCGTGGTCATCTGGATGAAGGGGAATTTGATTATATCCCGAGTATGCGTCCATAAATGAAAGCAACTGGAAGCCAGATGAGTTATCAACTAGCTGGTCAATATTAGGCAATGGATATGAATCCTTTGGGCAGACCTTGTTTAGGTCTGTATAATCAACACAAATTCTCCATTTTCCACTTGGTTTTTTAACCATTACTACATTTGACAGCCAAGTGGTGTACTGTATTTCACGAATAAATCCGGCCTCCAGGAGCTCGTCCACATGCTCGCTTAGAGCTTGTCGTCTGTCCACCCCAATCTTCCTTTTCTTTTGGGATACCGGCTTTGCTCCCGGATACATTGAGAGCTTATGGCAACAAAAGGCTGGATCAATTCCAGGAATTTCGGAGGCCTTCCAAGCAAATACGTCAGAATTTGTCTTTAGGAATGATACGAGTTCGTTTTGAAACTCTAGCTCCAAAGACTTTCCGACCTTTGTATAGCCTTGGCCGTCACCGCGGATCTCGACTTCTTGTAATTCGCCCTCAGGTTGCGGTCGAGGCGATTGTAGCTCCTCTCTCATGTCGAGCTCGACTAAGTTGACCTCTCTGTCGGTCGTCCTGAAAGCCCGGTCTCTTGATCCTTCCCCCCTTATCCGGGGAGGGGATGCTGGGTCACCGTGATGGGCTCGAATAGTCTCATAGTAACATTCCCTTGATTCTCTTTGATCTCCAGGAATTGTGATGATTTCGTTATTTGGCCCTGGCATTTTCATGAGTTGGTGCTTAGTAGATATCATCATGTCCCAGTCGTGAATGGTAGGACGACCAATGATTACGTTATAAGAAGAGGAAGTGTCTACTACCACGAAACGAACTCTCTCAGTACGGAAGGAATCCTTCGTGCCAAGAGTTAGTTTGAGGTCGATATAACCTTTCGGTGGGGATGGTGCTCCATTAAACCCCAGTAGCTCGGTAACACATGGTTTCAGGTCCTTCTCGTCCAAATTCATTCTCTTGAAAGCATCCCAGAGAATTATATCCGCACAGCTTCCGTGGTCGAGGAAAATTCTCCTGACTCGGCAGTTGACTAGCACTCCAGTGACTACCAATCCATCAGTATGTCCTGGCACGACCCTTGCCAGCTCTGCTCTGGTGAAGTATATCGGAGGGGGTTCAGGTTCGTCGAGCTTTGGCTTAAAAGTTGGCCGGTCTCTAATGGACATGACCTCCTTCAAGTATTTCCTTCGGGCGTTCGCCGAGTCTCCTCCGCCACCCAATCCCCCGCTAATCACATTGCATTCAAACTCTGCTTCGGGAAAAATCTCCGCTCTGTCGTCGACTTCCTTGCCTTTGGCATTGCGGTCTTGTCTCTGGTCTCTTTTGTCTCCACGCCTCGGACTTCGGCTTCGGCTTCGGCTTTTTTGTCTGGGCTTGTTGTTTTTCTTCCCCTGCGTACGAATTATGTACTGTTTCAACTTCCCTTCTCTGACGTGTTTTTCAATTGCGTCTCGAAGGTCCCAGCAGTCGTCCGTGATGTGGCCGTTTTGGTCATGGAATGCACAATATTTGCTCTTGTCAAGTCCGCTCTTTGCTTTGAGGGGACGAGGTCGGTCGACGTTTCGCATCTCGGTTTGAGCTACTTCTCTCCAGATCCTGGATCTGGGCACGTTTAGTGGGGTGTAGTCTTCAAACTTCATTCTGGGAGAGCGATCTTCCGTCTTCTTCTCGCGAGCGTCGTTTCCTTTTTTGGACCCCTTGTGATCCCGATCTCTACCGTTCTTCTTATTTGGACTCCTTCTTGACGGGCTCCGCCCACGAGACTCGACGTAAACCTGCTGCATATCCTCCACATCGATGTATTTGTCCGACCTACGTCGGAACTCTTCGAGGTCATTGACCGGGTTCTTGTAGATCGACCTAGCAAGTGGGGAGTCACCATCTAATCCCGAAATGATTAGGTGGAGGTGCACGGCTTCGGTGAGACCGCGGACCTTCAATGCTGCATCTTTGAATCGATCAAGGTATTTTCTTAATGATTCATTATCTTTCTGACGAATTCTTCCTAGCGCATATGCCGGCATGGGATGCACTTTGCTAGTTGCGAAGTTGAGGCGGAAAGTCCGCGCTAAATCTTCAAACGAGTCAATTGAATTTTTGGGCAGCCTGGTGATCCAGGTCATTGCCTGTCCTGTTAGGGTTGTTGCGAAAATTCTGGCCTTGATGGGTCCTGTGATCCCATTAAACAGCATTTCAGTTTTGAAAGCCTCCAAGTGGGCTTCCGGGTCTTGACTCCCATCATATGGAGGTATTCTGGTGCTTTTGAATCTCGGGGGGATGGCCAGGTTCATTAGTCTTTCCGTGAATGGGCTATCATTAGCTTCATCGTCGTTCAGATAATTTTGGTTGTTGGCATTGTTCTGGCCTCCTACCTCTTGCTGATTGCCGAGGTGAAGAGCCAGAGTTTCCAGGACATTGACTTCGGCAGCGGGGGCGTTATGGAGTTGGGTACCTCCGTTGCCTGCATTAGCGTTTCCGCCAGTATTTTGGTGCTGGTTTCCCCCGTCCTGAGCTTGTGATCCGCTTCCGGTTCCGCCTTGAGCGGTCCGGTTTCGTAATTCAGCTTCAAGCGTTGCCATTCTTTCAGCATCTAATCGTTGTTGGGTTAGGAATCTGTTTTCCATTTCCTGCATCCGCTGGAGGATTGCTCCCATCGCCATTGAGGTAACATTTGGTGGCTCAGATGGGCGGGTTACAATTGTTGTGTTTCCGATTGGTGGTCTAGGAGTCGGCCCCTGTAATCCGACCTCCTCGACCTGTACGTCCACCAGAACCGGGCTAGCGGAAGCCTGGAGCTGCTCCAAACCAGACATTTGGGATGGCCCCTGAGCATTGCCCGACGTGGATCGTGTGTTGGTCATTGTGTTATGGGAATCGAATTTTACCGAGTTCCCACAGACGGCGCCAATGTTAGGTCCGAGGTAGACCGTATTGCTATACCAGATGGTATGCGCTCAGAGATGATGTATATGCCTGATATACTGGGCTTAAATGCCGAGGTCCCAATCACTGCGCACAAGCAATAGGCTTTACAACCAAGGGGTGGTGTGTGCACAATGAGTGGAATAAGCTAGGCGATTCAGAGGTGTGTACCTGGGATGTCTGAGCTCTTATTTATAGGGATACCTGGCTAGGTTGCTGAGCTCCCACAGTTGAGATTCGGTCCGACTTAGTCGGCCTCAACTAGTTTGTTTCATCTGTTGAGATTTGGCAGTATCTCTTAACGAGATATCCTAGGGCTGGGAAAAACATGGTTCAAGCTACTTGTCTTAAGCTTATCTCGACTTAGCCCCAAAACTACGTCGTTTTGATTAATGAAGGGTGTTTATTTAGCACAGTGAATTAATAAAGGCACGCATTATTGTTATTTTATTTATTTTTATATCATATACATTATTATTATTACCCTTCATTAATTCACCTAATAATTTTATAAGAATTATTTTATCAGGAAAAATATTTGGGTTATGTTATAGGGATTCACTTTTGCTGCTTGAGAAATGTTTACCCCTATATATATATATATATATATATATATATATATATATATATATATGAGAGTGTACATAAGCTCATTAATGTAAAGAAAGAAATAGAAAATGAATTTTATATATATTTTTATATGAGAAATAGTTTTCTCATTTTACATGAGAAAGTTTCTCTCATGTTACACTCACATAAAAAGACGTGCATTTCTTTTT